>JAXGGA010005111.1:0-81157 GCA_038373865.1 Uloborus plumipes
TGAAAAAATTAGCTTGAAATACTATCTGTTATGAAGAATTGGCATAATTAGGTTAAGACTGCAGAAAATTTTATCACACTGGGGACTAATATTTTTGGTATTTAAAGTACTTTTAGTTGTCAATACTCTCCAGTATTTTTTGTGAGATTGAGCTTATTAAACTTTGTGTAGCACGCATGTCAACTTACGAAAAAACGCGGTGGGCAATCTTTTTCCTGGATTCATAAATTTTTAACCAAACAAATTCAAAGGTTCATATTTCGTAGTTCTATTGTCCAAATACTTGTTTTTAATGTTTTACAGCTGCAGAGCTTAAATATTGTATTTGTAAAAGATATTGGCACCCTAAGTGTCTATCAAAATCATTTTAATGGAAAATCGGCTGTTTTCAACTCACTGTATCTCAAGTTTGTCACCTTCAACCGTTTTTTCGTTGGCACCATTAGAAAGAACAGATTTTTACCTATCGAAATGAGTTTTTTTTTCGATGGTGTTCTTTCGAATAAGGAGGAAAAAAAAAGCTGGAAGTTTTGTCAGTTGTGAAGAATTGGCATAATTAGGCTAAGACTGCAGAATATTTTATTATAATAGAAGTTCGAATTTTTAACAACTTAAAGTACATTTAGTTGTTAATAGATTCTAATAATTATGTGATTTCCAGCTCATTAGCTTTTGTGTAGCATACATGAAAATTATTGGCAATTCCTGTTTGAAAAATAGCTTGATTTCAATGAACTGTAACTCAGGTTTGTCACCTTCCATCATCTTTTCGTTAGTACTACTATAAATAACAGATTTTTTCTTATCAGAGTATTTATATAAACAACTAAATGTACTTTAAGTTGTTAAAAATTCGAACTTTTGGTATAATAAAATTTTCTGCAGTCTTAGCCTAATTATGCCAATTCTTCATAACTGACAATACTTCGAGCTATTTTTTTCTTCCTTATTCGAAAGAACACCATCGAAAAAAAAACTCATTTCAATAGGAAAAAATCTGTTCTTTCTAATGGTGCCAACAAAAAAACAGTGGAAGGTGACAAACTTGAGATACAGTGAGTTGAAAACAGGCGATTTTTCATTAAAATGATTTTGATAGACACTTTTGACAACAATATCTCTTACAAAATCAATATTTAAGCTCTGCAGCTGTAAAATATTAAAACCAAGTATTTGGACAATAGAACTACGAAACATGAACCTTTGAATTTGTTTGGTTAAAAATTTATGAATCCAGGAAAAAGATTGCCTAACGCGTTTTTTTGCAAGTTAACATGCGTGGTACACAAAATTTAATTAGCTCAATCTCACAAAAAATACTGGAGAGTATTGACCACTAAAAGTACTTTAAACTCCAAAAATATTAGGCCCCCAGTGTGATAAAATTTTCTGCAGTCTTAACCTAATTATGCCAATTCTTCATAACAGACAGTATTTCAAGCTAATTTTTTCATCCTTATTCGAAAGAACACCATCGAAAAAAAAACTCATTTCGATAGGAAAAAATCTGTTCTTTCTAATGGTGCCAAAGAAAAAATGGTCTTAGGTGACAAACCTGAGATATAGTGAGTTGAAAACAGGCGATTTTTCAAAAGAAGCGTTTTCATCGACACTTAGGGTGCCAATATCTTTTACAAATACAATATTTAAGCTCTGTAGCTGTAAAACATTAAAAACAAGTATTTGGACAATAAAACTACGAAGTATAAACCTTTGAAGTTTTTTGGTTAAAAATTTATGACAACCTGAAATCCAGGAAAAAAATTGCCCACCGCGTTTTTTCGCAAGTTTAGGCACGTGCTACACAAAATCTAATAAGCGCAATCTCAAAGAATATACTGGAGAGTGTTGACAACCAAAAGTACTTTAAGCTCCAAAAAAAATTAGGCTTCCACTGTGATAAAATTTTCTGCAACCTTGACCTAAACATTGCAACTTGTTTCACGAAGTTCATCCGCCATTTTGGGCCACATTTTTTGCGGGATCCTAGCTCCTCCAGATTTGGATCTTGAAAGCTAAAAATTTGCACAGGTTAGTTTCATAGGCATGTCTATACCTCTGTAAAATTTGAAGAATTAGTTTATTAATTTGTTTTTAAAAGAGTAAATGTGTTTAGCATGACTCTTAATGTATATTTAAAATGATAATTTGCTACTTTTAAGAATGTGTATCTTAATTTTTTGGAACTAAAGTAAAATTTCAAGTTGATTTATAAGTTTACTCATTTGTTTTTTTAAAAAGTGAACAACTTTAGCATAAAACTCTTAAAAATACATTTAAGCTGCTGATTTGAATCTTCAGAAAATATGTACCTTTGTTTTTTGGATATATAAAATTTTTAATTGATTATTTGAGTATAAATTTATTATTATTATTATTTAACACACTGGTCCTGTTTTAATATTTTCTTCTTTAACTTGTATGTTAGAAAAATTACATACGTATTACTCTTAAAAAAATAATTTCAAAGCAAAATTTTGTTTTATATTATTGCAAAATTAGAAATAAGAAAATGTGCTACTTTGTAATGAAGTTTAAATTCATAAAATTCCAATAAAATATGTATTAATTTGAAAAAAAAAAATCTGGTATGGGTCCCATACTACTTCCTTTTACGTGTAAATTTCTTAGTCGTTGCCTTAAGTGTTAAAAAAAGTGCTTGGAGTGAGCAAGGTAACAATTCAAATATTTACTCCCCTAATCTGCCACGAAACAATGCAAAAAATATTTTACAACTAGCTGCCAGGGCAGCTAGATTAGCTTCCTGAGGCATGTTGATTCATAATGTCCCCCCGCCACCCAACTTTTACCTCATTCTGATGTTATATTATTTGATATAATTCAATTTTTATAAGATTTCAAGAAATACTATGTACATGGCCCGCTGATGCCCCAAACAGCTAGCTGCGTGGCCCGGCGTTGCACGGGCGCTTCGTGCCTTTAAAGTAGTAAAAAAAGTTTCAAAAAAAGACTCGCCGCCAAGGCGGCTCGCTAACAGGCGCTTCACGCCTTTACTTTATTCCTGCATCAAAAAAATCATTCGAATTATTGAGATGCTTCGAGCGTTCAAAATGGTGAGGAAAGTTTCAGCAAGTTCAGCTCGCTCAAGAGAAAGAAAGAAGCAGACATAGACACTCAGTTTTTAATATAAGTAGATGGCTTTTCAACTAATTTATATTTCAAAAAATTACAAGTAGCTAGCGATAAAAGTACAACGTACGTGACGCGCTAATGAGTTTCATGTTTGATTTAGTTAAGCCTTCATTCAAAATTCTCATTATCATTGTTATAACTGTTTCATAGCAATCACATTTTGTAACAATGGATTTCATATTTAATCATTTAGGCCAAATCGCTTTCAATTTGACTACTTATTAATTGATATCTTCGTTAATTAAAATCGTATAATTATATAAATTAAAACTAATAAAGTCTGAAAAATTACCTATCTATCGGTACCTGGATCGACTTTCAGTTCATTGGCGTTCAGAAGAAAGAAGCGTGACATAGAAAGGTAGTTAGAAAGATACTCAGTTTTTAATATAAGTAGATGGTTAATTTTCTAAATATTGCTGATTTTAATATCATTCAGTGAATTTTTCGCAAAATATCGTCAATAGCGCCAAGTTGAACCCAAATTCAAAAAATAATTTTTTCGCCAAGTTGGCGTCAAACACTTGGCGACCAAAAGCTTGCCGACATATCGCCAAGTGGTCGCGCCAATTCATATCACTTGAGTCTGCATTGAAATTAACACTGATTTACCCCAAAAAAGGGGTAAAACATCCCCTTGGGAACATTCAAATGCAACCACAAGGGGAGGTGCACAACTAGACCATCCTCAGAGCCTACTTACCAAGCTAGAAGCTTCTACGGCATATAGTTTTTGAGTTATGCAACACACATACGCATATACATCCGCACATACGTACATACAGACGTCACGAGAAAACTCGTCGTAATTAACTCGGGGGTGGTTGAAAAGGATTTTTCGGCTGCTTATATGTTGGTAGGTACATATGCACGTGCTGACAGGTCGAAAAAACTACTGAACATTCATTCGGGGGTGAGCAAAATCAAAATTTAGACTCAAATTTGAGCAATTTTTTTTTTCGCGATCACTACGTAAAAGGAAGTAAAAAACGTTTATCTGAGCTTAGTTTTTTTTTTCTTTCTTTCTTTCTTTCTTTTTTGTAAATCAATCATCGTGTGCATAATATTGGTGAAATATTTAATAACTGTATCATTTACGTAGAAACTTATTGAAATGATATTGAAACCGAAAAGCTTTAAAATTTAAACTAAGAATAATTAAAAGTTTAAACTTTGAGTACATACAGACATATTTAATTCTATCTTTTAAAGTTTTGTCTCTTTTGATGAAAATACATAATTTATAAAGAAATCACAATATGCTAGTATTTCATTTCATATGTAGGGCTACTCCTGTACAATAAAATAGAGGCTTTAAAAATTAATTTGAAATTATTTAACATGTTCTTAAAGAAATGATGCGAGAAACAACTTTGATTTATTGTTTTGAAGCTGCATTGCATAAAAATAAGCGAACATGCAATGTAATTGTAATGCCGGATATCCGCAGGATATCCGGCGGCACACTTCCGGATATCCGATGATATTCGGATATCCGGCTTGTGATGAGCCACCGGATATCCGATATCCGGTATCCGGCAAAATCACTATCCGGTCCATCCCTAGTCTTAAACAGGACTTATAAACTTTTATATTAAAGTTAATAAGTTAATACTAGGTGACCCGTGCGGAATTCCGCAAAAAAAAAAAAAAAAAACTCTAAACTTAAATTAAATCAAATACCCAAGGATACTACTAAACTAAATACTAACGTTATCGCAAAACTACCATAGTATTTTGAAACAATAAAAGTTACAATTAAGGTTTACCTAGCTAAGCTTTGGCTTGAAATGTCGCATTTAAAATTGATTTGAACAACAATGGTATAACGATTTTAACAGTTGAGCAAAAAATTTAACTTTTTCAAACTTCAATCGCTTATAAATCGCTTAAACGTGGATTTTCGAGATTCTCGTTACGCGGCGCTAGCGGAGAAACGTTCTAAAGAACGCATTTTTTTTAATCTTTCGAATGAAATCAAAATGGAGACGATACGACAATTATTTCGCTAGATAGAGTCAATTTTGTGCCCAAAAATTGAAGTTCGAATAAAAAACGAACCGACACTTTTTAGAGGGTGGGTCTAATTTTCGTCAATAGCCCGCGGGATAAGCTTCAAAATCATAAATTTTCATGCAATTCGATAAAGAAATGAGCGAGTTTCGACCGGGTATAGGATTCGGCTTAGAGAAATAATATATGGAGATAAGAAATTTATTTGATGCATGTTTTAATAATTATTGATTGTGTTTATTCTTAATTTACATCCTTGTACTTAAAATTAAGAGAAAAAAAGTATAATGTAATTTTTCGGCTAAATGTTATGATATGTTACAAGTATCAATTTTTTACGAATAGGAAATTATAAAAAAATCAATTCACAAAATTTTCCAGTTTGATTGAGTTATGCTTACTAACTCGTTAATCATTACGTATAATACTTTCGTATTATACGTATATTAGTTACGTATAATAATTTCTCTTTTGGGTGTTCACCAATAATTTGGAATAAATATTATATTTGTAGGAAATCTTTGTGTAGTGTTGACATAATAAATTTATATCCCACTGCAAATAATATATTGCGAAATTTGCTTCAAAAATGAAGATTAATAAATGTTAGATCAATTTTGACAAAGTTACAATTCAAAAGCTGATTGAATTTTTTAATTGCTTAAAGTTTAATAAAGCAATGTGAATTACAATTCCCATTTTTAAATAACATTTACAAAGTAAAAAATATATATATATATATATATTTTATATAGAAAATGTGAAATTAATTGTCTATCTATTTATAACTACAAACATCTAAAAATTCCTGAGAAAATAGGCATACACTTTTCATGGCTGTTTGGATTATAATGCTAGGCTTTGTTGAATAAGAATGAGAGAATTTTCATACCATGACTACTTGGCGGATTTTCAAAATTTTTCACGCAGCTAGACAAAACAGAGCTTTATCTGCTGTCAGACGTTGCCAAAATCAATATGACTGAAATTAAAAATTTTTGCCGATCTTTAGATCTTTATTCACTAGCTTCAAAATTTTGACATTAATGCTTGGCCGAGGAATATTTTTCTTTTGCATGCGTAAAAAAGTAGCGATGTGTCTAGAAGTGTTACCATAACGCATCACAAAGTAGAGAGCTACAATGGACCAACAGGTCCGTCATTTTTTTTAACTATGTAAATCAGAACTTGCCTGCTATTAACCCATTAATGCCTAGCGTGCCTTTTTAGAGACGGTCCAAAAAAGGGTCTGAATTTCCCCAAAATGAACATTTCAACCAAATAATAGGGTTCAATTAGTACCTTGGTATTGTTTCAATTCTTTGGTAACAGATTGCAGCACATAACAAACTAAGTTGTGTTCTGTAGCAGTTTTAAAATAATCTTTATCAAAAATGACATCGTTCACAATCTCAAGAAAAAAAGCTAAGTTTTCAAAGTTATTCCCAGCTTCCCAGTTTATGTTCATTGCTGATTTTCTTTCTTCTTATAAAATGTCTTTTTAAATATTATATCGTAGGCATAAAAAAATTTTAGTAAAAAACGTATGTATTCTCTGGGGTCTATCGTAACTTTTAAAGGACGATTTTTCTTTTCTTAATAAAAAAATTATTTTTTACATTTTTTTTTTTATTTTTCCTGTCCATTCAACACTGTTTGTAACCAGTATACAAAATATCTTTGGGAAAAAAAAATGTCAGGCATTAATGGGTTACATTATTGTCAAAAATTCAGTTTCTCAGTGAGTTCATGACAAGTGAGATTAAGTTTACTTGAAGGATAGAAATTGAATCGATCCTCTGTGGTTGAACAAAAGGTGAATGCGATCACATCAACAGCAGACTATCTTGACGGGTGGTCAGAGAAGTCTGATCGCGGATGGGCAGGTCCCGGGTTCGAATCCCGGCTCGGGTATGGCAGTACTTTCTCTCTCCCGCCCTTGTCCCCTCTTTGCGTGAATGTATTGCTGTGCCGTGAATGGATGCGCACCCTATAAACGGGTCCCTATGGCATGTGTGTACTGTTGAAGTCTTACAGGGGCCGTGGTGGCCCGATCGGTAAGGCATCGGACTCGTGTCCGGAGGGACCCGGGTTCGATCCCAGCCGATCAAAGATCCACCGCCTTGATTAATGGTGGCTGGGAGGCGTTAAAAATGTCGTGGTCACAAAGTCCTCCAAGTGAAACGATACCTCTGGGGGTGCTGGGCCTAGGGTTTGCTCCACCCTAGACTCTGGTTCAAAATTAAGAACAGCGCACTTTAGGGCTCTATCCCGGTTAAACCACGAAGCTGTCGTAGGTACGGGGACCCTGGAGTGCGAAATGAAATGTGGAAGTCGGACTTCAAACCAAATGACGGTACGATTGGAAAAGTGAAGCAGCACCCCCCGAATTGCCATCCTAGCTGCCACAAAACGGCAACAACAACAGCACCATTGAAAGTGGTCTGAAAATTTTTGAAGTGCTCTTTCTCATGCTTATGGAGGTAGTGGTTATACTCTGTTACTCTGAAATAGGCGAATCAAGTTTAGAAATTTTGCGTTATTTCTAAGCGTTTTCTGACAAATCTAGTGCTAAATAGTTTGTTTTATCAAGACCTGCCCTCATGAGTATCCGTTACATAAACACTTCAAAAAGTATTCTATCAACGCTGATTGAATTGTAGTTAACGTACAAAGCAGTTTTAATTATTTGCATAAACCATTGTTGCAAAAGCTAAGTGGGAAAGAAGTCCATAGCGCCGAAACTGTGACAACCATAAGGGAAAAAGTGCGGAGAGTGGGAAACTAATATATTTGAAACGCCAGCTCTCGTTATACCGGGTATAATAGGATATTATATACTGTTTAAAATAAAGTTCAATGTTTCACCAAGGAATAAGTCAAATCGGCAAACTTCAGCTGTTATCTTTTTATTGGTGATTTCTCAATTGTACTGGTGTTTTATACATTTCACTTTTCACTCTCCAGGGTCCCCCGTACCTACCACAGCTTCGTGGTTTAACCGGGATAGGGCCTTGAAGAGAGCTCTATTCTTAATTTTGAACCGGAACCTAGGGTCGAGCAAACTCTAGGCCCAGCACCCCCAGAGGTATCGTTTCACTTGGAGGACTTTGTGACCACGACATTTTTAACGTCTCCCAGCCACCATTAATCAAGATGGTGGATCTTTGATCGGCTGGGATCGAACCCGGTACCCTCCGGACGCGAGTCCGATGCCTTACCGATCGGCCCACCACGGCCCGTTGTGTGTTTTCTACGGGCAACTAGTTTGCAAAATTAGGTTGCACGATTAAATTGGTGAAACGTAACATCAAAAAGATGGTTGGCAGATAAATTTCGCGAGATTTAAATAATTTCTTGGGTCAAACATTGAATTCGAATTTTAATGGTAAAAAATGAGTTTCCTGTGAAATGCCAGTTTTTTGTTTGCGGCGGAAATAGCGTTGCACAGATGTGTGTGTAATTATGATAAATCCAAAGCAATAAAAATTTCTTTTTTTTTTTTTGTAAGAGTTTGTTCTGGGATTTATATTTTGTCCAGCGTATATATTTTTAGTTTGTGGGCTTTTCTGTTATTATTTATTTTTCTATTTAAAAAAAAAAAAACGTTGAGAAAACCTTGAACTGTAATATTTCAAAAGCTTTAATCGCTTTCTAATCCTCAACTTTTTCACGATGTGAATTTTTTTATTCAAAACACGGTGCATAAAAATACTCTTGACTCCATTTTTAAGGCGTATTTTCAATTTTTTCGTCGTGAAACCGAGGTGGTTTTAAAGATTGCATTAGTCTGCTCTCACCATAAAGCAATTTTAGTCGAAAAACTGTAAAATAAATTAATTTAATGTTTCGTTCTGTATGATTTATTAATGGATCTTTTTTTCTCTCTCCTTTTCGTCACCTGACATATGAGGGAGAAAGCCTCCCAAATTGATAAACAGGTGTACGGGAACAGACAGACGAGATCACCTGCCTTTTTCTCATACGAGCCACACCCTTTGGCACATTAGGATATACCAGAGAAGTTTTTCCTAGTATTTAGCTTTCGTAGTCATTTGAGTGAATGCTGTCCACTGAAGTTTTATGAAAATGTAATGAAGAATTTTGTTTCTTGGCAGGAGATCAAAGAAAACTTGAACAATAGACGAAATCCTTTAAACAAAAGTAATTCTTAAAAAATCAGCTCTGAATTTAAAAAAAAAAGAGAAATAAAATGAAATAAAACCAACTTCAAAACGTAGTTGAAGGGCGAAATCCTAACTAAAAATTATATAATTGCGAATTGCTCAGAAAGTAAAAGTTATATTCCTTCGCTTTGCATAAGTTGTTGTTGTTATCATGTTCATAGTTAATCACTATGAAGTTATGGTGTGCAATAGCCTCAAGAAATTGGTCTTCTTTACTAACGTATAAGACAGCACGTGAAAGTTTTACAACACTAAGAGAGGAACCTCATATTGACTTCAAATGTTTTTGACTTCAATTACGAAACTTATCCTAAAGGGGAGCCCTAAACCTGCCTTCTGTTAGCATCAAAGATAGTCTAAAATGCATATTCTAACATGCCCTTTTTGAACTTCAATGTTGAAAATTTCCCAGTGGTGAGTCTTTCAAGGAAGTGGCAATCGCCACCATCACCCCCTCCCTTTTATCTGTCCCTGGAGATGACCAGGCAGTTTTAGGATAATATGTAAGATACATCTGGATCTGATAGAGGATTATGTTGTAGTATCAGTGTGGTGGACGAGCTCAGCGAGCTCTCCTACTTTGAAGTGTCCTGTAACGACCACGATAATCCTTTCTTCTCCTATATTCGTTTGCGAACGAAACGATCCCGGAAGGCGAAATTTTCCTCTTTTTTCACACCTAAACTAACACTTTTATGTACTTTACATGAAGTTTTTTTTGCTGCGTAATAAGTGAAGAGGTTTTCGAACCGATTTTTTTTTTATGTCATGTTTTATGCGCCCCGTAACATGTTTGTTCTATCAGCAGCTGTAGTAAGAAGTCGCGGAAGTAGCGACTTCACAGCGACACAAGCAGAGAAAAACGCTTGTCTGTGTGCACAGCTGTTTATTCCAATTTATCGCCCATTGCAACGGGTGCTTTATCAGCCTCTGGAGAGAGACGGGGGTGGTGTGTTTTTGTCCCCAAACGATCAGTTAATGACTGGTAACTACAGGTGGTTCGGAGGTAGGAAAATTAATGAGATGTTTGGTGAGGAACTACGGGCGTTTTTCGTAACAATGAGGGCGATCTGTGGAAAAGCATGTTTTCAGGAAAAAAACACATGTGAGGAATTAGATTCCTTTTGCACAAGTAAGCTGTTTAGAGGAAATAGTAAACAATGGAAAGAGTCAGGTCAAATGCCGCTTTGGTTTCGACTCTTGTAAAGTAACATTAGTATTTTTTACTACAAGCGTATTAAGGTAAAAGCTAAGTAAATACTAAAACATTTAAGCAAACAAAAAAAAAAAAGGGAAAGAAAAGAAAAGTGGAAGCTACATACATTTTTTGTACCCCTTTAAGTGACCAAACAATATCCTAAAACCATAAGGGTCATTCTATGGTAAATCAGGTTACATTTGATACACTTGTGCCTGGTTTAACACTATTCTAATGAAAAAAAAAGTTTTGGAAAGATTATTGATTTTTTTTTTAATTTTAAGCAACTTTTCACTTATTTAGGAAATGCAACATATGTTAATATATAAAATAATTATTAACCAATAAATTAAATTCTTTTGGTAACTCAGGTTATCTAAAACAGACATTTGACATACTTAGTTCACTAAGAACTTGAAATTCTGCTCTTGTTCAAATTTTTGATTGATACAGAAGTTGTACATAAATCTATAGATTCTAAGCTACTTTAAAACTTACATTTGAATATAAACAACTACATAGAGGTTTTTTTCATTAATTATTCATTCAGTAACTCAAGTTACAAATCGTTGGTAACTCAGGTTACACATCACAAAAATTCTTTCAATACTACTTTTTTTCCTAGTAATTAATTTAAGCTATCTGAAAAACTGTTGCCAATAGAATTTAACACATTTTTGACAAAGTCAAATAAAAATTATCCCAAAAAAATTTGTTTTGAAAAATGACTTGCATGACTTGCATGTCCTACTTTCTATGGAATGACCCATAGATCTAATACAATCAGAAACATAACCCTGTATCGGAGGCCAACTGGCCGCTATGAGCGCGCGAAACTTGAAGTAGAGTGGCAAACGTAATTACGAGGCTGCAGGGTAGGGTGGGGCGAAAAATAAAAAGTTTTTCAGATCAACTTCTAATAGTTGCCAAAAGTTGTCTTTGGTGATAGTTAGCTTTTGTGCAAAATTTGAGAAAAATCGGTTCATATCTTCAGGGGGCGCTGCGATCGCAAAGTTTCGTCATAGCTTTTCTAGGGATTTTATGGTTAAAATATGAAAAATAATGCCGTTAGCTAATATCATTGCATTTTTTTTACTCATAAGATATATTCATGCATTCAAAGCATGTGAAATAACTCACAAAAAATTATTTTATATGATATATTTATATTTCAAGCATTTAAAAAGAAACAAAAACGTGAAAAAAGTGATGTTTTTTATATATAAATATATCAAATAAAATAATGTTTGTGAGTCATTTCACATGCTTTTAATGCATGAAAACATCTTTTGAGTAAAAAAAACGCAAAGAGACTAGCTAAAGGCATTCTTTTTGATATTTTAACCATAAAATCCATAACAAAGCTATGGTAAAACTTTGCGATCGCAGCGCCCCCTGAAGGTATGAACCGATTTTTCTCAAATTTTGCACAAAAGCTAACTATCACCAAAGACAACTTTTGGGAGCTATTAGAAGTTGATCTGAAAACCTTTTTATTTTTCGCCCCACCCTAGTGGGCAACCTTTCACAACAACACATTCATACAGAGAAAGGACAAGGACAGGAGAGAAAAAGCACATCCATGCCCAAGCCGGGACCACTCCATCCGTAGCAGACTGCTCTGACCACTAGACAAGGTGGCCGACATTTATTTACTTATTTTATATATACAAATATATTACATAGCGCATTAAAATAAAACATATATTTTCATGTGGTCACTCCTAATGTCACTTTGTTTTTGGAAAACATAAGAGTTTTACTGCTGTTTTTTCTTTGAATTATACTTACTAATACATCTAATTGAGCTACTCCTAAATGGTAATTTGTCGTTCTTTAATCTCATGGCACCCACATAATTGTAATTACGATGATCAAAGTCTTCCCTCTGTTTTCAGAAAGAAAAATGCTCTCAACAGCTTTTGTGTCTTCAACATCTGCTGTAAAGAAATACAATAAAAGGGAAAATATTTATGCGGGTTCCACTTAAAGTCACCTGTTCCCTTATCATGCTAAATACATGCTCCAATCTGTTAAATAATGGCGAATTCAAGTGTTAGGCCTCACGATTTATTTTCTTGGAAAACTGATACTCTTTGGAATCAACAATACTTTTTGCAGTTAAACTTTGCGATCCAGAACTTCAGTATTGTTTTCGGCACGGAACACATAGTTAAAACTTACATGCGTTTCGAAGTTACCAGGAATCGTTTCTCCGAATGAATCTTCGCGAACTAAATGAATCTGTGCGTAAACAATTTTCGCGATTACAATATTTAATTTACTACGTAAAAGGAACTAAAAAATAGCCATTCCTTTAGCTGCTTAAGGAATATTTGATATTCGATTAGAATTAACTCGTATGGTTCTATTTTCAATTCGAACCGATACATATTGTAACGAGTCCGTAGCACCTTCAACTTTCTTAAATGAGCATTCCAATCTTGAGGAAGTAACTATAAATTTATTTACAAGTATGTACACTTATTTACAATTGGAGCAGGAAACAATTGCTCGTCATCCAGCAATTAGGTAGCAAACAGTACACTGTACTCTCAACAGTAACTCAGCACCCCGTATCTAACGTGAACAGTAATTAAGAAATTACAAAAGCAAAACAAACATTCGCCCAAGCGAATAAAACGAACCTCTCAGAAATCCAATCTGAGAAAAACTAACTGTTCAAGGCTGTTGGACAGCTATTTATACCCGGAAGGAAATTTCTACAACATTCTAGCAAAATCTGGAGTATTCTGTTCATTCACAAACTTAAATAATCCATTCAAGAAAATTCTAGTGATAAAAAGAAAAACCCACGATATTACAGCTCAGCGCGAAAATGTCTTTATGCTTATTAAATGTAGGGCAAGTGTAAAAACTACAAAGTGTTACAGGACCGGTATACCAATGGTAAAAGTGATATCTTCAGATACTTTTGCAACATGTCGCCAGATAAAACCAAGACTAGTGAAATGGTGCAAGGCAAGAAAAACAACAACTATTTACAAGATTTGTAATATAAGTTTGAGTCCTGCGATAGAGATATTATTCGAATCTACAAATAATGCTAATACTATCGTGTACAACACTTCATTGCGTTGATAGACACTTCTTTTTATTTGCAACATTTTCTCTAAAATTTTCTGCATGTCACGAATGCCTATCTTTTTAGCTTATTTTGTCTACATTGGAAAAAGGAGAATTGTTCTAGGTCACCCAAAATTATGCCGGTAATCAAAGAGAGCTAATGCATTTTAAATTAAAAAATAAAAATAAAAAATGTAAATTATAAAAAGATAATATAGAGTACTTGCTTTTTTTTCTTAAATGTGCAGTTCCATTGAAAAAAAGTAACCACTTTTAAGAAAGAAACCACTTTTAAAAGCTAAAAGTACCTGGGGACCGAGCCCACTCGGTTAAAAAAAAAAGAGGTTTGTTAACTCGTGTTTTTTCCTAAAATGCGAAGTACTTATTTAGATAAACTTGAAAAGCATTTTTAAGCCTTTGGTTGCAATTACGCATTTAAAACAGCCGTAATTTGTTTTAAAAAACACAACCTTATTTAACATTTTGAAGCAAAAATGGGACACCGGTGTCCCACTGAACGAAACACCGATTTCCCATGAATATTTTACCTTTTACGCAGAAAGGGACACCACTGTTCTGTGCTGTATTACATAACCAGAAAATTATTAAAATGCTAAATATAATATTTTACTCTTAGTTTACCGTAAATTAATGCAGAGTAATGAACAAAGTATGAAAAATACGTTGATAAAAATTCTGCGTCAAAGGGTTAATCCATGCTCACCGTAAAATCACACCCAATTTCATTTCATTTGGCGCCGAAGGCGCGAGAAGAGTTGATGAGAATATATACAGAGTCCCTGTTCTCCAGTACGCATTTAGTCCAGTTGGTTTTGACTTTCACTTCACTTGACACTCCAAGGTTCCCCCCGTACATACCACAACTCGTGGTTTAACCGGGATGGGGCCTTGAAGAGCGCTCTGTTCATTTTTGAACAGACCCAAGGGCCGAGCAGACCCTTGGCCCAGCATCCCCCTGAGGTATCGTTTCACTTGAAGGATTTTATGACCACGAACATTTTTAACGTCCCCCAGCCACCATTTATGAAGACTGTGGATCTTTGATCAGATGGGCTTCCTCTATATGATCGGCCCGGGACCCTCCGGTTACGAGTCCGACGACTTACCGATCGGACTACAAAATCCAAAACTTTATCTAAATACAAAATTTTATCAAAATCGTTTGAGCCGTTTTCGAGATCCGAAATATATATATGCAAGAATTGCTCGTCTAAAGATATTAGATGTAATTTTGTTTCGAAACTTATTATTTTAAGAATGAGTTTCATATTTATTGATCTTTTACCTGAAATATCTTACTAAACACTCTTGAGGAGGAAAAAAAGTATTTTAAAACTAACTATAACACTTTTATACTCAATTTTGAAATCGCATTTGAAAAGTAAAGTAATCTGATTTTTATATATTGTAAGTTACCATAAAATTCAATAGATGTCGGTGGACAATTACCTTTGCTTTTATCCCATGGCTTTTGAATAAATGAAACAGCTTGTTATCTAGTGAAGCCTTGCTTTAACATTTCAAAAGCAATAACAATTTAACGTTGCCAAATACCATAAAATTTAAAATTGCGCTGATGTGATTAAATATGAAATCGTGACAATTATAACAAAACGTGATCGGCACGGAAACAGTAACAATTAAAGTAATCATAAAGAAAATGGCGAAATAAAAGCTTCTCAAATTGCAATGAAGGTACAAAAAAAACGGGGTTTTTTGTGAAAACTCGCGTTTTTACAGAAAAAACGCCGACGTAGTTGAACTCAGAAACCAAAACTCTATCTAAATACGAAATTTTATCGAAATCGTTAGAGCCGTTTTCGAGATCCGAAAAATAAATAAATATATATATATATATACAAGAATTGCTCGTTTAAAGGTATTAGATAACCATTGCTGTTTTCCGCAAGAAACTTTCAAAAAGGAAACTCAACGGTCACAAAAATTAAATATGCAACAATTTTTTTCAGCGGAAGTTTTCAGGGAGTGTTAATCCAGTTCACGAGCAATTATATACAAATATAAAATCTTATGAACTTTAGTAATGGACTAATACATAACGAAATCTGTTCGATTTTTTTTTGTATTGTTTTCAGCAGCTACGAAAAAAGATGATTGCATGAACATCGTCAGCTACTCAGAAATCACAAAATTGATAATATAGTAACTTATTTTAAAACTTAAATCTACAGCAATTTCAAATCGATAGTACAAGACTATTAGAAAGTATGAGTATGTATTTTCGAAATTGAAATCAAAGTAAAAGATATTGATTTAATTCAGTTATAAAAGAATTTCATATTATCGTTGAATTCGTGTTCCTTGTAATTTTTTTTCAAAGAAAAGATTCTTTTCTGTTATAGCAAGTTTTACCTATTTTTATTTTTGTACATAAATGAAAATACAATTATACTGTTGCAATGTTTAAAAATATTTATGTTGTAAAACAGCAGTCGAAAACTTTGTACTATGAAATGAGTAAAAATAGACAACGTATAAAAAGTACAAATAAATACGAATAAAAGAGTTTAAAAACTCAGCAAACAGCTGTTTCGGGGCTATAAACTGCAAGCCCCATCATCAGTTCATAAAAATAAAAATAAAAAATAAAAAGACAGGTTCACATGCCAAAGACTGACAAGTGAACTAAGCTGAACCAGAATAAATGAATGATTTATTGTTCCAAATACTTGAACTACCGACCGTACCCTTTGACAATGTTTCGTACAGCAACAATAATGATAACAATAACGATAATAAAATATAATAAATGAAAAATAAATGAATAAAAAAGGCTCAGAAATGTTCATTTAAATAGAAGATTATTATGGAAAAAGAGGAACAAAAACTTATTGAAGATTTTTTTTAATTCAGACAGAGACAGGAATGCAAATAAATATTTGCGTGAAAGCAAATGTTTGAAGTGTTAACTATCTTGTTTGAGCACGGTTAAGAGCAGTGGTTGGAAAAACTACATTTCTTTTGCAGCGAACTACAACTACAACTACTTTGTTATAAATGTAGTTAACTACAACTACAACTACTTTTTTTAAACGTAGCGACTACAAACTACTTTTGAATTGTAGTCGCTACTTCGCTACTTTTTAAAGAATAAATAAATAAAAAGTATACACCGTTTGAGGATTGGCCAAAAAAATTCGAAAAGTGGTTTACATTAATAAATTAACTCATTTGAATGTGGAATAGAACTGGGATCTTATTTGTTACATTTCATTTCTGTTCCTTTTTTTTGCTAAAATTTGTCCTTTTTAGATTTTTATAACAATTTTTACGAATATTCGCCACAAGAAAGGATTCAAAAGTTGAAAGATTGAAAGAATTCAACCTTCAATTTTTTTGAAATTTCTCTTCAGGGAATATTTAGGAACATGAAAATTATTTGAAGGAATATAAAAATTATGATGCCAAATAAACCAATGACATCAAACAGATAGCATGTATTTCGTCAAAATGACGGATCTAAAATCAGCTCATATTTTTATGGTTCTTATTTCTCATTGCTTCCGCTGCTGTACTAGTGCAAGGTTTATACCAGTCAGAGTCATATTCTTTTTTCTTTGTTCTCTTTATTTTTTTTTTTTCATTTATTTATTTGTTTTTTGAATTTAAAAGTAGTTTCCAGAAATCGCTACAAACTACTATTTTTTTGTATCGCGCTACTCACTACTCTACTTTTTTTCAAAAGTAGTGCGCTACACTACAAACTACTAAAAAATGTAGCTACTACAGTAGTTTCGCTACTTGTAGCGCGCTACTTCCGACCACTGGTTAAGAGTTATGGGTTCAGTGACGATAGGCCAATTCATCTTCTCCAACTTTAGTTCCGAACCGTGGAATAAGAGAACGAAAGAAAAAGAACAACAGAGCCAGCACTTGTTCCTGTTTCCTCGACGAGGGTTTCCTTATCAGCATCACCGCAGACGACAATTTTTGCTCATTAAATTGCTAAAAGAGAAGGGGAAAAAAATTCGGGTGCTACCCATGCCGCTGAAATATACTTCTAAGAAGCAGGAGGAAACTAATAACATTTTCGTACAGACACTGGTTAAAATGTAATGTCACCTATTTAGTATTTTTATTCTGTTGGGAATTATTTAGGAGAAATAATATTTTTCATTACATGGAAAGCTTCTAAGAAACATTAAAATAATGAAATAAAACTAAACTGGTATTTTAATTTAGTCGGTGAATCTTTTTTTCTATTTCAAATGATTTTTCCTGAGATACAACGAGCATAGCTTTTTTTTAATCGGCTATGGATTTGTAAGTATTTTCACGTGCAAGAAGTTTTTGACCGATGATAAATTGCTGTTTGTTTTCATTTTGGACCTCAGACGTCGTGTAGTCCCTTTTTAGATTCGACTCTAAGTGTGCCACAGGGTGCGTCCCGGTGCTCCACCTCCACGGACGTCCACCGGTCCTTGCTGCTTCTGTTAGTGGCGCCCATACCCTAAACACACACTCATGCCGACAGACGTCTGCACACACATATACACATACACGTCTATACACTCACACACCTATTGCAATTCGTCATTGCAAAAAAAAAAAAAAAAAACATAATTTGAATTCAAGACCTCCAAATTCAAATTACTTTTTTACATTTATTGACTAACCTTTCTTTTTTCTTTGAAACATACAAAAAATTGTGCCAGCACTGGTGTATATTAAGTAAAATTTTTACTAGCTGCTAATGTTTGATTTTACTCAAGACCAAGAAACTACTCTTTAACCGAGTCACGAAAGTACCGATAAATTCGTAATTTTTCAGTCTTCATTACTTTCAATTGGCTGCTTTGCCCGGCGTTGCACGGGCTACCTGTGAACAAAAAAATAACAGAACTTGAATAATTTGTAAGACTGAGCGTCTTATTATTTTTTTTCCAAAGGTTCTTTTATTTTTGCGTTTCCTCGTGTAATTTTTTACTATATATTTATCATGTACATTAGAGTGGGGCGAAAAATAAAAGTTTTTCAAATCAACTTCTAATAGTTGCCAAAAGTTGTCTTTGGTGATAGTTAGCTTTTGTGCAAAATTTGAGAAAAATCGGTGAATATCTTCAGGGGGCGCTGCGATCGCAAAGTTTTATCATAGCTTTTATCGGGATTTTATGGTTAAACTATGAAAAACAATGCCGTTAGCTGATCTCATTGCATTTTTTTACTCATAAGATATATTCATGCATTCAAAGCATGTGAAATAACTCACAAAAAATTATTTTATATGATATATTTGTATTTCAAGCATTTAAAAAGAAACAAAAACGTGAAAAAAAATGATTTTTTTTTAAATATAAATATATCATATAAAATAATGTTTGTGAGTCATTTCATATGCTTTTAATAAATGAAAACATCTTTTGAGTAAAAAAACCGTAAAGAGACTAGCTAAAGGCATTCTTTTTGATATTTTAACCCTAAAATCCATAACAAAGCTATGGTTAAACTTTGCGATCGCAGCGCCCCCTGAAGAAATTAACCGATTTTTTCCAAATTTTGCACAAAAGCTAATTATCAGCAAAGACAGCTTTCGGCAACTATTAGAAGTTGATCCGAAAAACTTTTTATTTTTCGCTCCACCCTAATGTACATAGCATAGCGTGATGTAATTAAGGTCGGCCTTAAAGTAGTCTGGTAACTTATGCCTATTTTCATGAATTTTTTTGGAGGGTGGTTTTTTATAGGAAAATAAAAATGAATTATCTTCAATATTAGGAGTGATTTTATTTACATCTTGAAAATGTAAAAAAAAAAAAAAAATATTTGAAAAATATTAGTAGTTTATTACTATTTTTATTGTCACTCGAAGTTGGAACTTCAAAAAAAATGCACGTGGGTGGCCCGGGTGATTTTGGCTCTTGATGTTATCTGAAATCAAATATTCTTGATTATTCTTAATCTATAGACATGTCATTCTAATCGGAACTACTGAAGTTAAATTTCAAGGGTAAATAACAAAATGGCGGACTATAAAAAAAAAGCCCTTCTATTTCAGCAAAGAAAGGGTTCTAAAATAAAAAGTTAGGCGTGAAATAAATTCTCGTTAGTTCCGACGAGAACTATAAGTGTGTAGAACAGCCTGTTAAAATTTGAAAGCAGTCGGTTCTGTAGAAAAAAAGTTAGCACCCGGGCCGACCAGAAAAACAATGTTTTGAGAAAAACGCGTTTAAAGTTCAACAGCAAACTCCGAGGCGCTCTAGGAAACTCGTTATGACTTCCGAAATATTTCGAATTTCTGTCTGCCATTTTCACAGTATATTCTCAAGACATTGTACTTTCAAATTCAGCAAAAAAAAAAAAAAAAATATTTTTCGATTTTTTGAACCCAAGTTACCAGACTACTTTCCTTAAAGGTTGGACTCCGAAGCGCTCTAGAAACTCGTTATAACTCCCGAAATATTTCAAGTTTCTATCTGCCATTTTCACAGTATATTCTCAAGACATTGCACTTTCAAATCAAGCAAAAAAAAATTTTTTCGATTTTTTAAACTCAAGTTACCAGACTACTACCTTAAAATAGTTTTTTAATAGATTTTTATCTTATTAACGCGGGTGAAACCGCGGGGCGCAGCTATGCCTTAATAAAGGTTTTTGAAGTAACAACTCATATCCATTATACTGCAAAGGATTTCTCATTTTTTGTTCAAGTTTTGTTATTTTTTTTGCTCAGAGGTAGACCGTGCAACGCCGGAGCCCTCAACTAGTTAAGCATTAAAAAGTGAAATTTGAAGCAGCAAAGCCCAATTATAATGTATTAATTTTTTTCAATTGTAGAAGCACTTCAGTACATCTTTGCATCGGTTAAGCAATAAAGTACGTTCCGTTACACGGGCAATTAAAACTGCCAGAAAATTAATAATTAATACAAATGCTACTCTTTTTTTTCTGCTTTCAGAAAAGCTAAGTTCCATGCATAGAGTTGATGTCCAACATAACATGTTTCTAATTAAAATTTATGAGCCCACTGTGGAAGTTAGCGGTATCGGGAGCAGAAAGCATTTACCATCTTTACACAGAACTATGGTTGTAAACAATGAAGATAAAGTTCTCCCTCTTTAGCGCAAGGTTGAGTGTCCCTGCAATAAATAGCGAGATAAGTGAAAAGACGTAGTTTGTGTGAAAAAGCGAGGTAAATTAAATTGTAAGCAATATTCTTGGTAGCTCAAAATGGTAAAAACTTTAATTAGTTTCTGACAAATTAAGGTTCTCGTAGTCAAGAATTGTAGCCAGGTGATTCATTTGCATTCCTAAAACTTAATAAATTTGAACTTCAAAGCCGGACTATATCGTAAGTGATATTATCACTTCTTTGTAGGAGAGCATAAACGCGTTTGTCTGTTTCATGAAAAGGTAAAGGATTCACGCGCATCATTTTGAAGGAATGTAAAAAAAAGAAAAGAATTGCACTGTTATAGCTCAATGCACAGTAATATTCTCCATATAGGGGTGTCATTTAGGGGATTAGGGAGGTCAATTGCCCCCTCCCCTCGACTTTGAGAAACCAATCAATTTATAAGAAGTGGGAGTGGTTTTCATTGTTTTCAAATGATATTTGCACTGGGTTGCTGCCTTTGACCCCCCCCCCCCTCCTGCCCCGGAAAACTTTGAAATGACGGGCCTGTCTACATACAAAGCCCTAATAAGCTTAAAATTGCCATTTTTGAGCTTAAGTTAGTCTGCTCTGAAGTAACAGAATTTTGTATAAGTCATAGTTTACCTTTTAAGATTTTTTAAATATAAAATCTTAGATTGAACATTGCTATCAGTTCTTGGATTGACGAAGCATTTATATATTTTTTCACAGCATTTTGCTATATTAATACATAGCGAGCTTTCTGATAGCATAATGGAGCTTTAATAAAAAATGTGTGGTTGGTTAAAAAAAAAAACTAGGGGCTAAGACAACATTAAATACACCATCATTATGCTATCCGCTTTTTACCACTTTCTTAGACGCAATTGATGTTTTAATTAAAATACAACAACAAAAATAAGTGCATACTTAAATCAAAACAAGTTTTTTGATTTACTGGAAGAGCAACCTATGATAGAGATTGTTACTAATTCTCTAACTTTTGGAGGGGTTTTAGTCCTTATACCCCGTGTAACGAGATCTGGCGGCTCAAAGTAAAATAAATTTCCAACTCCTCTCTCTTTTCCCCTGATGGTTGTCATAGTTACGGCACTATGGACTTTTCCCTCACTCTGCTTTTGCAACAATGATTAAATGCAAACGGTTAAAATTACTTTGTGCGTAAACTATTATTCTATTGAAAAACAACGTTAAGAAGGACAACTTTTCCTTAGAAATTTCTTCTTTGTTTATGTATGATTAGATTTGTTAGAAAACGTTGAGAAATAACTGAGACATGAGGATGTAAATAAAAGCGTAAGCCTATTTCGATTAACAAAAAATAAATGAAATACCTCAACAGTGGTGCATAAAAAAAGAGTGGAGCTGTTTTCTTTCGTACGGTTTCCATAAAGACGAAGTAAAATTTCTAAACTTGATACGCCTATTTTAAAGTAACCGAGTATAATCAACGCCTCCTAAATACTAAATGTCTAGTACATTTGCTTTGCTACCGTCGAGATGGGTTCCACTTTCAGCGCCACCTTGCGGCAATCCGATAATGCCGTTGTTATTTTTTGATTGGTTCATTTTTAAATTTAAATTCAGAAATGAAACAATCGTTAATTTTTTGAAGAACTCCGGTAGATGGCAGTGTATCGTGAACCAAGGGCATTTTGCAGCTATTGGCGATGGATCCAAACAATATTCCAATTAAATTTTTTGATTGGTTGATTTTTAAATTTAAATTTAGAAATAAACCAATTGTTAATTTCTCTTTCTCGAAGAACTCCGGTAGATGGCAGTGTATAGTGAACCAAGGACGAAATTTCGCTCTTCTGTGCTAAAAACAAGAAAGTTGCGGGCATTTAGCATTTAGGAGGCGTTGGTATAATACGGAAACAAAACACATTTTGGATCTCTATGCACGCTTTAGCTCTGGATCTCTGAAAACCGTCTGCAAGTTATCTCCCGCGTCACTCTTGTCATCCTCTCCTATTTACTTACTCTGATATCGGTCACGTGATGTTGTGGCAGAGAGGAATTTATCCTCCTGGATGCTGGCTGATAATAATTATGTTCGCGTGTGAAAATGCACAATAGCTACCTTAAGCGTGCTTATCCGAACCGGGGTTTCATCTCGGGGAGTTCAAATCTAAAGACATGCGAATTGTCGTTGAGCCAGATATTAGAACATATCGGTGGTGCTTTACGCCCTTAAGAGGTCACTGTGACCTCCCAATAATTTTCGTAGTTGGCATATTTTGATGACGATTCGGCAATTTGAAGACAATATTGCAACATTGAGATTATTTGTTCTTTTTAGTTTTTAGAATTGTTTTTTAAAAGATGCCTCATGTTTTTTCTCACTAAATGTTATGCATGTACGACATGTGTGCATTTGCATGCTTGTATTTTATCATTCGGTAAAATTATAACTTCATTCGGCAAATTGATTATTCCCCCCCCCCTTCCAAAAATTTTAGTTCGGGCGCTCCTGTATGCCCTTCATTAAATTGCTATATCACCAGGGCAACGTGACATTTTTTTCTTCGTGGGAGCGTTCAGGGGCGGATACACAAATAGTTTTTGAGAGGAGACCCGAAAAGTAAAAAGTGCCCCCTCCCTCCATATATTATGTATAAGCAAGTTCTCATGAAATTCCTTTAAAATGGTTTCAAATAGCTTTAAAAACTTATTTAATCTAATTCAAAGTACGGAAATATTACTAACAAATTAACCGAGAATGTGGTGGTAAACTATATATTTTTTAATATTTTAAGCTAATTTACTACCAAGCCTTGTACAATTTCACAAAAACGGAATAATAATACTCGGTATTACTTAGAAACAGTGTCATAAATATTGAAACAAAAGGCTACTAATTACAGATTAATAGCTTGTTTTTCTATCAAAGAAAAAATAATGTACGAATCGTGATATTATGTAGCCTTATAATTTAAACCTTATGAGCTTTATATATTCTTTTACACTTCCAACTACAGCAACACAGCAAACCAAATTGATTTTATTCAAATACGCTTTGTGCGTATTTAGGGATTATTTGCAAATAATTTGTTTTTATCACCAACCGCTCTCTAGAAATGCTATACGATTGGAAAAAATTATGCAAATTTGCGAGCGATCCATCCGTTTGTCGCCTCTCCGAGAATAATTGAAAATCGACATATCAGATCGTTGATATCTTTCTAATTTTTAAAGATGTTCAGCAAGATTTTTTTTTATGAGTTGAAGCATCTGTATTCCTAAAAAAATGGAAAGTTATAAATTGCTGTCGTTTGCTCATGCAGTGACGAATTAATTGCTTTAAATGTTTATATTTCAATGGATTTTCAATATTTTTGTTTGATATTTCTCTTGTATGCTGTCATTTTTCTAAAAATTTGGCATTTTTTTCTTAAAAATACGAATTTTTGAATGTCCCACTACTTTGTGTACATATATTTCTTAAGGGTGTTTGTTGTATGTAAAATCTAACTCGCTTAATATTTCATCACACTTCATAATAAGAGACCATTTTAAATATTTTTTTCACCGCTATCATAGGAAATAAGCAAACAAATCATATTTTGGTTGTTATCCGAAAAATTACACTGAAAAATCCTGAATTTAGAATTCCTGACTTTGTACGTGAATACACACAAGTTTCAAATTAAAGATCTTATTTATTGTGGATGTTTTTTAGAAGAAAAAGCAGCAGATGTGTGAGAAGGAGTTAATGTACTTTCTATCTAAATTTGAAGTTTTGATACAGCGGGGAGAAACAGAAATCTTATGAAATCAGTGTCGAAATACTAAAGAGTAAAAGTTGGCAAAGTGTCGGTCGAACGAAAAGAAAATCTTTTACCTGGGAAAGCTGGACTCCGCTGCTGCAGAATATCGATTTTGGCAGGACCATACATTTTTACGGGTTGTTGAACATAGCGGTATCGGCCAGACTTTTTCTTTTTTTTTTTCTATTTTGAGCCTCCGTGTCTGAGCTGGTGCCATAAAACATCAAGTGCCAAAAGATTGTTGAACCAATCATTTCTCAGTTTGAAATTAATATTTCATAGCAAAAATTCTGAAAGTTTCCATTGCTATTTCCGTCGAACCATGCCATGTTCATAAATTTTATGACATACATGTTTTATGATGGACTATACTTTTAGCAATTTTGTTCATTTGAATACTAGGAAGAAAAATAGTCTGCACAAGCCAAGAAAGAAAAAAAATCCTGAAAGCTTTATCATGAAAATTTTAATAATTTCTGTGTGAAAGAGCATGAAATGGATTTTGACATTTTAAATCGGGGAATGTGAAAACATGGGCCCATTTCATCTCACGGTTCTATTTTTGACTTGATAATTTGGTTATGAGTGTTCTATATTAGTTTTGATAGATTTTATTCTTTCTTCCTTTTTGCCAGGAAAAAATAAATAAATAAAACAGACGTCGAAAGCAAAATTTTTGCCAGCATACTTTTTTTTTAGGTCATTTGATAGTTTCTAACATTGTGTATTGTCCATAGGCCCTTGCACGTAGTTCAAAGACAAAAACGGCATGACGCGCGATCTGAAAAAGAAACAACAACGTCAACTTCAGTTAAGTGAGAACAACTAGCAATCGTGGTTGCTTAAAAAGAAAACACAAAGTTAAAGAGTACTTTCCACGTCTTGAAAGAAATCCCTAGAAATATCTCGGATTGCAAGTACGACAGAAATCCCAATTGACTTATATTTTCAGTAAAGATTAATGAATCAAGCCTCGAGTAAATACAACTCCGTATAACTCCGGCGGCCGACCATTGTTTTGAATTCGAATGCTAGTAAACAGTAAACAGTTGGCTACGATCGTCTGACTCACATCCTCAACACACGTTCCACAAATATTCTTTTGTTTCCCTTTGATACCATTAAAGGTTTCTCTCCCGTTTGAAGAACCCGTAAAGGGCTTCAAACAAGGGATTGGGCCGTTTGAATTGCTCTTGACCTCCGCCGATATTTCTCAAAACGTGCGACAAGTGACCAGTGGAGAAAACATTTTGTTCGAATGATTATTTGGAACCTGGAACAATAAGGGCGATGCATTCTTTGCTTAATACATATGGTACAAACACCTCTCCGTAAAAAAAAAAAAAAAAAAAAAAAAAAAAAAAAATCGCACATACTTTGATAAAACTCGATTAGGATCTTGTCTTTGGGACTTTGGGAAAAAAGAATAAATCGAAAGAAAACATAGGCAAAGAAGATGAAGAACATGACAGCTTGTACCATCCATTAGCACAAATTAAGTATTTTACGCATATATTTGCACGTTATTCTATGAATTTTGGACTGGCTTTTTTATCGCCGACGAAACAAGACATTGGGTTATACTGTCCGCCCGAGAAAACCGCGCCTGGCACCCGCGAACAGTTCCACTTAAAAAAGGGTGGATGGGGTGTGGAGATAACTTTCCGAAGTTTTCAATTTAAAACTTGCATTTGCTATATCCGTTTGACATATTAAACTAAACTAAATGTTTGAAATTAGCATCGTTTTACGTTGTTTGATACGGTTCAAAATGCTTTTTAATTATTCTTCCCCTTATTGTTATCTTACCTAACACCCCTATTGTGGTAAAATCAGAGAAGACCTGACGCATGCGTACATGCGCGGAAGGTTTTACCTAAGAATATCAGCAGTAAGTTTGACGTGTTTGTGTACTGTATGTGTGCATCTGTGAATCTGTCTGTGGCACTGTAGCACCTAAACGGATGGACTGATTTTAATCATTCCGTTTTTTTTTTCGAAAGGGGAGTTGATCGAGAATATTCTTAGCTAAGTTTTATCTTTGTATTAGATTAATTAATGAAGATATTGATTAAAAACCTCAAAAATTAGCATATTTTTGCAGTTAAAACTTACTTGAGAATAAAAAAAAGAATTAGTACCAAAACGAAAGAGTGAATTTTTCTGCATCTGATAAAATTCGCTTAGAACTTATGTTATAAAGAACTTGAATTATGACGTTTTTTTCAGCAGATTTTAAATACAACTAGCCCTTATTCACGCGTTTGATGACCGATGTTATTGTTGTCACAAGGAAAGAAAGTTAAATGACTTAAAGTTTTTATCTGTTGCCAGTTCCTGTTTGTTGAAAAATAAAATACTTGTAATCGATTTTAGTTTAAGGTTTTTTAAAGATTATTCAAGCTCTTGATTCTGCTTTTGCGACTAGCAGATTTTCCATGTTCTCTCGAAAGCGTCGTATCTTAAAACAAGTTTAATACAAATACAAATGCGAAGACCAGCAACAAGCTTTGGGCCCAACTGCGCTTGTCCTAGTCAAATTATAGACCCCAATGAAGATCAATGGCCCTCTGAAAGCTATCTACTCCATTGCTACTTACCTTCTCTTCCAGTAAACTACTCCAAGTTCCCACTACCCTGCTAAAATAGTATTTTTTCCGAACTTCCAGATTAGCCCGAGGTTTAAACAGCTTAAAAAACAATGACACCTTGTCCTGCTTTCCGTGCAAAAATTTAAAACCGTAACATCATTCATTTTGATAAATTTAAACAACTCGATCATGTCTCCTCTGATTCTCCTTTGCTCAAGACTATACGATACATATTTAGAATTCTAAGCCTAGAATTAGAGCCTAAATTAGAAAATCCATTTATTAACATTATAGCCCTTCTTTGTACCCTTTCCAATAAATTAATATCTTTCTTAAGATAAGGAGACCAAAACTGAACACTGAACAGCATACTCCAAATGAGGCCTTACTAAACTTCTATATAAAGGCAGAAGATCTTTCTTAGACCGTTTGGGCCATAGAAGGACATAAGGGCCAAAGTAGCCAGCGTTTACTGTATCTCATTGGTACTTAAAATAGACAATAATATGTGTAAACAGCACGTTATAGGTATAATTCAACTTCGCAGAGATGGCCTATGACTCCTCCTTTTTTCAGGATTGTCCATTTTTAGGAAGGGGTGATACGCAGATGAAAATTGAGGAGTGGGATTCATAATTGATGGAGGAATTTGAATGGGTAGAAATTCTACCTATTTTAAGGAATGGACTCGTTTTCTCATTTGATTGACACCGGCCATTTCGTCGCGGTTGAATTATAATAGCATTAGTATTAGTTTGATCAATTCCATCGCGGGCGCAGAGATTACATCGGTGTTAAGGATAAATATTCTCCAGAGTTTTCCGTTTCAGCACATATTGCACACCGAGAATAAAAGGGGCACTTTTTACAAAATTCGGCGTCTGCCTTTCTCCTCATATCTTCTGTTGCACAGGGAATTTTTTCACGAAGTTTGTTTTAAAATGTTTCCATTATTTCCCTCTTCAAAAGAAAGTTAAATACCAGAAATCAATTTTTTTGATCTCTACAACGGTACTAGACCCCTTTGTAAGTCATACAGTTTGTACACAAGGTGAAAAGTGAAATGGATTTGTCTCAAATATTATTATCAGTGTCTTCTCTTCAAGTGCGAAAAAATAGTCTCGTTTCATCTTGAAATATTTTAAAACCATACACTGCAAAAAAAAAAAAAAAAAAAATGAACCGTTGTTTTTACAGTATAATACTGGCAGCCGAGGGCTCCAATTTAAAACTGTAAAATGCACAGTAATAAACTGTAAAATTAACAATTTTACACATAGGCGAATTTAGGCTGTGAATTCTGGGGGTGCAACAAACCGGGGCTTCGGGGAGGGGGGTATTTCTCAGGACGGACAGAAGTTCAAGGGCCCTCCTTCGGGAATTTTTAAGAATTTGCCTTAAAAATGTTGGTTTTCAGCTGATGTGAGAACAGATTTTCTTGCATTGTTTACTGGAATGATGTACAACAATTTGAAGCAGTTTGTGAGATTTTTGATCAAGAATAGTCATATATTTTTGATTTTATTAACCAAGGTTGTTTCAAAGTAAAAGAAATTTTAATGATACACCAATAAATACCCAATTACAGCGGAAAAAATTGCAATTTAAGAAATACATTTATTCCATGTTTGTATAATTTCTTTCTTTTTTTTTTTTTCTTTTCAAATGACTAAAAATACTTTTATTTTTCATACGTAGCACAGTCATATTTCTTTCGCTCTGTGGGCGCAAAGTTAGTAATTTTCTGGACAGGTTTCCGTGGAGGTATGGAACTTCGGGAACCTTTGAACTTAATGTTATATTTTTGGATTTTCTTTTAAGTAAATTAACTTGCATTGTAGCTATGGAAAAATATAACTTATTTCCAGACTGTTTCCTGGTGAAATATACGAGGATAATATACTCGTACTTATTTTTTCAAAATTCAAGCAAAATGTTGGGGGTGCGGGGTACCCCCTGGCACCCCCGTAAGTCCGCCTATGATTTTACAGTTTCTTACTGTAAAGTTAGAAATTTTACAGTTTATTGCTGTAAAATTTAGTTGTATTATGCTGTAAAAACAACAGTATAATACTGGCAGCAGAGGTTCCAGTTTAAAATTGTAAATTGCACGGTAATAAACTGCAAAATTATCAATTTTGCAGTTTATAACTGTAAGATTAGCAATTTTACAGTTTAGTACTGTAAAAGTAGAAATTTTACTGTTTATTACTGTATAATTAGCAATTGTTAGTTTATTACATAAGATTAGCTGTATTATACTGTAAAAACAACATTCATTTTTTACAGTGTAGTTTTTTTCTCGCTTCTGTGCTCGATTGAAAAACTGCCTCTTTATGGTTTAAATTTAGAAAATTCACAGGAACAAGTCCCCCCATCCCCCCTGCATCCTGCAACCTGCGAAGAAAGCAAGGCCCACAGGTAACCCCAGCTCCACCAGAGGTCACCAGGGCAGGGACTATCGCTTCTAAAAACTTTACAGGAAGCAGGACCTTTAGGTGGCGGTTTCCGTTCCTAACTTCTTCTTCCCTCCCTAAGAACGGAAGTTCTCTCAGCTGAGAGAGGAAATGCTCTTTCTTGGCGCGAGTTGGCGACGTCGCCCATTGAGCGTTGGCGGGAAATCGATTTATTAATTTGTGACCGAGTGGTTTTACTTACTAGCATGGCTGATACATAGTGAGGGGTGGCTGGAGCATTTAGAGGGGAGGATCGAGTATTGAAGTAAGTGATGTTGATTTTTTCGCTGAGGTATCATTCGGTCGCAGGCTATCAGCGAGTCGTCGCTTGATTTTGATTGAGCTTTTGCTGACGATGAATTTATTGTTTTCTTGGAATTTTCATTTTATTCTGTGATTTTTTTTTTTTTTTTGACATTTTCTCTTTTCTCACCAAAAAAACTGATAATTAATAATTTTTAATAAAAGATTAGAGGTACACGAAGTTTTGATGAGGCATTCAAGCAGATGTATTTTTAACGCTCCTGCAAGCTAATTTCACTCATTGAAATTCGAAAATACACCTCGGAAATTTAGTCAAGGGTATTTTCACGTTTTGAAGTTCAAATAAAAATTTCTTACCGGGAAAATGGGTGGGAAACATCAATTGAAATTTTAAAACTATTTCATTTGGCTGTTCTTTGTGTTTTTCAAACTCAAAATATCCCCAGTTCCAAAGAGGGAAAATCAAGATGATATGCCTCTTTTCTCACCCTGCTATTCAATAAAAGTTAGTTTTTTCTATCCTCTCCAGAATTTTTCCCAGTCATGGTACTTTGTGATTGCATGTATTTCACTCCTTTATAATGAATTTCACTACCCAAAAAGGGTTAAAAAACTCCTTTAAAAGGAGGTTAAAAAAACAAGGAGTGTTTTCACGCTTTGAAAGGAAAGCAAAAAAAAAAAGAAGAGAAAAACTTAAGTGTGATGTAATATTTTGCTTTAATTTCTTTTTAAAGTAACTTTTCTAATGCAATCTAAACCATTAAAAATTCTAATTTTTTTTTTTTAAATTCCTAAAAAAAGAGACAGAGAGAGGAAAACTCCTTCCTTTTAGGCGAATCTTTAGACACTTGCAACATATTTTCGTTTTTTGTTACTTCACTGCGACGTTAAAAAAACGTCACCACGGACTGACACCCATAACTTGCTGCAACCTGTTCGCGACTTAACTGACAGTTCGTGACAGTCTCGTTACGGGGTCCCTATGTGACCATGTAAGGACTTTCATATAAGAGTCCTTATTTTCTTATTTTGCTTTTTTGCTAAAAAAATGTTTTTGGGGTAAAAGATAATAAATAACACAACGTTAGTGAGTTCCTACTTGCAGTAAACTGCAGACACGTGTTTCGGGGTTGCAAGGACACCTTTTTCAAAGCAAACGAAATGAGCTTGTGGATATCAGACATTAGATAAAAGTCAAACAAACAAGCTTTTTTTTTTGCAAAAGGGGTTCGTTGTTGTCCCAAATTTCTGCGCACTAACGTTGCATTATTATTTTCTCCTTTTCAGCACGACGTTAATGCTAATGTCTTTGAATTGTAAAAGTTGGTCCTTGTAGGCCAGGAACACTTGCCTGTGTTAGTTAAGAGAAATATTACGTTTCTTTAATGTTGTTGTCTACATTTTTGCTCAGTTAGGCTACACTGTTAAAAATTCAGGAAGCTTTTATGGTAAATGTTACTGTAAAATGTAGCGTTTACAGTACAGAAAATTTTTACAGTAAATTATACCGATAAAAAAATTGCGGTTGCACATCCATGTTCATGAATTGTAGATATTCAAATAGCCTCCAGTGTATAGAGGAGTGAAACTTAAAAAAGTTCTCTTGAACCTAAACTGTCTCAATGTATTTAGAATAAGGAAATACGTAACCATCGTCAAGCTGCATAAAACATTTATCTGGCATCTTGTTAAATAACAAATATTGACTAATTAAAATTCACTACTCGTGGGATATTTTTGATTTTCAAAAAATTAAAAATTCAGGAAACTTTTACGGTAAATGTTACTGTAAAATGTAGCGTTTGCCGTACAGAACATTTTTACATTAAATTGTACCGATAAAAAACTCGCGATTGCAAAGCCAATTGATCACTACGTGACTTACTGTGAGATGTAGATGAGACCCTATTTCCGCTCTCCTGCTGTGTATTATCTGGTACTGTGGATAGTAAAGCAGTCTGTAAAAATTGGGTTCCGGGTTCGATTCTTGTTGTTCGTATCTCGTACTTTTTAATTCTCGTTTTCTCTTCCGTAAAATTTTACAGTAAAAAAATATTTTACGGTAAAAGTTACTGGCAACATGGATACCAGTAACTTTTACCGTAAAATTTCAGGAAAATTTTTAACAGTGTAGTTTGAATAGATAACTGCATCTACTCTCTCTTTACAGCGTGACTACCACTATGAGTTCACGGAGTGCGACGAAAGCGGCGGCAGGTGGCGTGTCTCGGTGCCCAAGCCCCTGACTTGCGTGGGAGGAGCGCCCAACCCCCCGACAAGGGTCAACGATTGTCGTAAGTTGCTAAGTCTACGATCTGCATTCTTTTTCAAATAATTATTCATTCTATCAGTATTTTCAATTTAAAGTAAAACAAGGTAGGGAATCACTGATTAATCGGCAGTACCGATTAATCGACAACACTGTCGATTATTAATAATCGGCAAAATCGGGCCGATTAATCGGCTGAAAAATGTTTTTCAGATATTATTCTTTATACTTTCACTAGGAAACTATGATGAATAATTTTATTAACAGTAATAATAATCCTCACAGTTGATATAAAGTTTTTTTAAATGAATTCTCCTACTTTGAATAAAGACAATGATACAACATTTTTCATGTGGCGATAGTTTTCTCCTTAGCACAGTGCTTTCAGAAAATCTCTAATTTTCAAAGAATAAAAGTATTGAATTAAATTTCTACTGATTACTAAAATATATGAATTAAGGTAGTAGTCTGGTAACTTATGCCTATTTTCATGACTTTTTTGGAGGGTGGTTTTTTATAGAAAAATAAAAATGAATTATCTTGAATATTAAGAGTGATTTTATTTACATATTGAAAATGTAAAAAAAAAAAAATATTTGAAAAAATTTAGCAGTTTATTACTATTTTTATTGTCACTCGAAGTTGGAACTTCAAAAAAAAAAAAAAAAAAAAGCACGTGGGTGGTCCGGGTAATTTTGGCTCTTGATGTTATCTGAAATCAAATATTCTTGATTATTCTTAATCTATAGACATGTCATTCTGGTCGGAACTACTGAAGTTAAATTTAAAGGGTAAATAACAAAATGGCGGACTTAGAAAAAAAAAGTCCTCTTATTTTAGCAAAGAAAGGGTTGTAAAATAAAAAGTTAGGGGTGAAAAAAATTATCATTAGTTCCGACGAGAACTATAAGTGTGTAGAACAGCCTGTTAAAATTTGAAAGCAATTGGTTCAGTAAAAAAAAAGTTAGGACCCGGGCCGACCAGAAAAACAGTGTTTTGAGAAAAACGCGTTTAAAGTTCAACAGCAAACTCCGAGGCGCTCTAGGAAACTCGTTATAACTCCCGAAATATTTCGAATTTCTGTCTGCCACTTTCACAGTATATTCTCAAGACATTGTACTTTCAAATCAAGCAAAAAAAATTTTTCGATTTTTTGAACTCAAGTTACTATTTTATTCATTCATTTTTTATGCATTATATAAGTAATCTATTTATTTATTTATTCGTTCATTGTTTCATTAGTAGTTCATTTATTTGTTGATTTACACAATCATTTGATGAAAAAATATTTTTAATAATCAAACAGAGCAACTTTTCTTACAAAAACTTTTATTTTTCATACTGTCCCATGGTTTCTTAGATGAATTTTTTCCACTTTTATTTGAAAATACAAAACAGCTGCCGAAACTAAAAAGTAACATTTCAGTGCAAGTTGTATTGCAAAATACATTTTTCCTTCTTTATGTACAATAATTTTCAGAACAATTTCCTTTTTTTTTTTCATTTTGAAACGGCTAAGTTAGCTTAACTGTTTCACTTTATCCCCATTCCCCTACCTGATCTAATTTAGTACAGTTCATTTAAGCGGAAGTCTATTTTATAACTTCTGAGAACAAAAAAACATTTATTTTCAATTTGAAAGACGAAAACTATTTGCCTTGCTTCTCTTTTTCTATATATATAAAAGAAAGTCGTGTTAGTTACACTATTTATAACTCAAGAACGGCTGTACCGATATGGCTAAAAATTGGTGGGTAGGTAGCTTAGAGCCAGGAGACGGACACAGGCTATAATTTGTGTGTGTCAGTTACATAAATAGAAAAAAATGTTTTATTGATTAAGTCTTTTTACTAAACCTTTTTTGACACCTCCATGGCTGAGCGACATAAAGCACACGTTCTGGCAGCTTCCGGAGCGCAGTAAACAGGTTGTAAGTTAGCGGTGCGTTGAGTGCTATTTGACTTTTTTGTGAAGTAAATTACAAACAAACGCGTTACTTCCCTTGAAATTTATATGTGATAAGCTGTCAGAAACGATTGCTCATTCCGAGGATCCCGATGATCCCAACCCATATGCCGTTTGAATTTAAAAGACTTCAATTTCCGATCCGTCTTGCATTTGTCATGACCATCAACAAATCACAAGGCCAATCCTTAAAAGTTTGTAGTTTGAATCTAGAACATCACTGTTTTTCCCATGGTCAATTATATGTGGCATGTTCACGGGTCGGAAGACTATCTGCGTTGTTTGTTTTTGCGCTTGATAATAAAACAAAAAATGTTGTGTATCACAAGGTACTTAAGTGAAGAACAACCTATGTACTAAAATACAGAAACAATAATGAATGATTAATGTAGGTTCCTATTTTTTTTTTTTTTTTTGTATTTTCTAATAAAAAAAACAACTTAATAAATTCAAAAATTTGCATATTTATTGCCTTCAAGGCGGAACAGAGTTCGCCGGGTCAGCTAGTACATTATAAAAAAGGTAAAATCAAAGAAATTGAGACTCTTTAATTTGAATAGTGTTAATTTTTTTTACTTTCAAAATGTCTAACATCCTAAATGTTAAAAATGAAAGTAGTAAACATATTTTCTTTACAATCTAAAATCCATCAGTATTACGATCTTCTTTGATTTCGTATATTTTACTCCTCTAAAACGAGTTTCACTCCTCTAAAAATGTCAAGGGCTATTTTTACCCCTTGGAAAAAAAAAACACTAGTTATGTCTCTGGCTGAAACTATTTTGTTTCTCATACTCGCAGTCAGGGGTGCCCATCCCCCCCCAAGCTCAATGGTGCAAATTCCCCCCCAAAATTTTTCACAAACCTCTTGTGCTTTTAATTTTTATTTTTACCTCTCTTTTTTATTTTATTTATTTTTTTAAATTGTATTAATTTTTTAATATTTATTTATTTATCTAAATATTATTTATTTATTCTTTTTTTATTTATTTTTTATTTATTTATTTTCTAAAACTACTAATTATGCGTAGAACAGAATCGCTTTTTTTCTCTTCCAGACATTCCAAGCACATTCACACACACAAAATAAATAAATAAATAAATAATAATAATAAAGAAATAAAAGAACTAATTTAAATTGAAAATATTCATTAATGAATAATTTTTATTAAAAAAAATCAGTAAATAATTTAAATAAATAAGTAAATAAATAAATTAGTTTTAAAAAATCCCCCCCAACAATTTTGATGGCGCAACTTGCGCCATAATCCCCCCCTGTGGGCACCCCTGCTCGCAGTACCATCCTAGATTCAAATCAACGTTCTCCTTTTATTCAATCCTCTCATCTCTTTCACCTTTTCTTGAGAAACTTATATCTACTGCCATTATCAAGCTTGATAGTAATAAAAAGCTTTCCTCAAAGTTATTTTTCTTTTTCTGCAGGTATATCGTGTGATGCGGGCACCTACTTCAACCGCTCCACCCTAGAGTGCGTGTCATGTCCTCCTGGAACCTACTCCCTGGGCGGAGGAGTCAAGTTCGATTCCTGGGACCGGCTGCCCCTCGGGTTCCACGTCAGTCTCGAGTCCTTCGAGAGCAGCTTTCGGCTGCTCCATAATTACGTCACGGAAGCAGGGGCCAATTGTTCAGAGTAAGTGCAGTTTCAAAATCAATTCACTTTGTGCAGAAGATGAATAAAAGCAAAGAACAACGTTTTAAAAGCACAAGTGGGTAAGATTTTTAAAAGATGCATATATGTTTCGAAGGCCCTAGCCTCCTTCGTCAGTGCCAAGCAAGAAATAGAAAGAACAATGCATTGGGAGAGTTTAAAAAAAAAAGTTAGGCCAATCAGGTGTCAGCATGTGCCGAGCCAGGATTGGACGTAGCGTTATTGGTGGATGCAAATTTAAAGGCATGAAGTAAAATTGGCGAAATGTGCAGAAGTGCAAATGATTCGTTACAAATATTACTTAAATTATTATGAGCATAAAAAGCCTCTAAGAAATCCAACTTGTCCACCAGTTGAAGGTCTGCAAATAATCTTCGCTTCGGAGAAAACAAATTTCTGGCCTGTGTCCCAACAGTGTTTTGCAATTGAGGATTTTGATAGTTCCTGCTTTTTAACATAATTTTCGTGTTCTTTTAACCTAAAGTACAGTTGTACTAGTAGTTGTACAGTAACTTAAAGTCTTAAGTACAGTTTGTGTAATATTTTCCTCAGACTCAGTTACTGTATTGGGGGACCGGAACGTAATGTCGTTTCTTTTTTTCAAAACAAATCAATTGTTTAAAGTTTTTATTTTTGCTCAACGATGTCATTATCCTCGTTATTAAGCGCCTTTTGCCGTTTAGCAGTAAACTTTAAATCCCGGATGGAAATTGATTTTTGGAGCAAAATATCTTGAAATGACATCTTGCATGCAAGCCAAATTTTCAAGTTTTTTTTTTTCATACACAGATCGCAATAACGAGAAATCAGATGGTGCAATATCAGGTGAGTATTATGGATGAAGTAGTCCAAGAAGGTATCTAAGAGGGTATTTTTTTCTGACAAAGTGTGGTCAGTTAAATCGACGTGAAGGACAACGTGAAATCAAACTTAAATGTGTTATTTATCTGTGATGATTTTCTAAACAATTGCGTTCCTACTTTTGAAAAAAAACTAAAAACATCAGTTAGGGTCATTCCATAGAAATGTCAACCTCAGCCGAAGAAGAAAAAATACCGAAGTGAACAAAGTATCAAAAATATAAATAAATAAATGAAGATCATACAACATAAGAAGTTTAAAGAAATTGAAAAAGTTTTGTAATTATCACTGAGATTAGCCATAATAAATAGTTTGTAGTGTGTTTACTGCTTGTTATTCGGTAGTTACGTTAGTCACATCTCACATTACGTTAGTCATACTCCATCTTGAGTAAAAGAGACACTTAAGACTGAAAAAATTAAGATATAATAAATGTGTTTTACATTTTTAAAAACCAACTTTACACATTTTTCAAATATATCATTCAATTTTTAGCACTTGCTTAACTTTGAGAAATTTTTGCCCCACAACATGAGCATTAATTTTCATGGTTTCAAAATTGTTACGTTAGTCACGCTGCTATTTTGGTTGAAAAAATATCTACTGTCAGTAATTTTGTTTTAAATTCTTAGCAGAAATGATTCATAGATACCATGTACATTGTAAATTCACCAGCATAACTAAAAAATATTTTTTATCCTTTAAGTTACAAGTAAAAACAGTTACAAAATCAGCTCTGAATGTTACGTTAGTCACTATGGAATGACTCAGTATTATAATATTCCAGGGTGAATACTCACGAAAAAAACATTTCTTAACTATTTGAATTGAGAGAAGCCTTAGAAAACCACGCGACGCAAGGACAATATCAAGCGCAAAATTAGCTATTAGGGGAAAGTTGAGACGAAGCAATAAAAAATGATTTGAATGGAGGGAAGCCTTTAAAAAATTAGAGATTTTATGTAGAAGTTTCAACTAAAATTGGAATTAAAAAAAAACTACCTGTCAGGTTTTTTTCTGAATTGCCTTCTTGATTGTTAAACGAAAAAACTGAAATTTTTAGCGAAATTCGACGGGTAGTTTTTGAGTCTATCAAGGACATACATAGGTACATAAGATTATACATACATACATACATTCATTTATATATATATAGATATTATTAATAAGACAAATATCTTTCATTTTAGATATGGTTGGAAACCGCAGAAATCGTTCATTTCCTCCCGTGGAGGCCCCTGCGCAGCAACTTTGACATACTCGGTCAAGTTAGTCAAACCTGGAGTGCTGTCTTATACTTACCAATACACAGATCCGTCTATTTTATTCAACTTCGAGGTAAAGGAACATTTTTCTTTGCGTGAAAAAGTTCTGATTTTAACCAGAATTTGTCTTGGAAAAGTCAATATTCAGAACAATATCTGCAAATTTTTGATTTTATTATTGTGTGTTTCAGTGTTACGAAATTATTTCTATGTAAGTGCAAATCAGTGGTTGGAAAAAACTACATTTCTTTCGTAGCGAACTACAACTACAACTACTTTGTGAGAAATGTAGTTGACTACAACTACAATTACGTTTTTTTAAATGTAGCGATAACAAACTACTTTTGAATTATAGTCACTACTTCTACTTTTAAAAAAATAAATAAATAAAATGCATGCACCGTTTGAGAATTGACCGAAGAAATTCATATAGTGGTTTACATTAATGAATTTCTTTATTTGAATATGGAATAGAAATAGGAACTGTCTTTGAATTTATTTGTTACTTTTTCTTTTTGTTAATTTTTTTTGGCTAAATTTTGTCCTTTTTAGATTTTTTTTACTATTTTTACGAATATTCACCACAACAAAGGATTCAAAAGTTAAAAAATTGAATGAATTCAACCTTCATTTTTTTTTTTTTTAATTTCTTGCCAGGGAATATTTAGGAACATGAAAATTATTTGAAGGAACATAAAAATTATGATGCAAAATAAAGCAATGACATCGAACAGATATTATGTATTTCGTTAAAATGATGCATCTAAGGACGATTTTACGGATCTTATTTCTTATTGCATCCGCTGCTGTACTCGTGCAAGATTTGCACCAGTCAGAGTCAATTAAACCTTTTTTTTCCCCTTTGTTCTCTCTCTCTTAAAAAAATTTTTTTTTTCATTTATTTATTTATTTTTTCCAGAGATCGCTACAAACTACTATTTTTTTTGTATCGCGCTACTCACTACTCTAATTTTTTAAAAAAGTAGTGCGCTACACTACAAACTACTAAAAAATGTAGCTACTACAGTAGTTTCGCTACTTGTAGCGCGCTACTTCCGATCACTGGTGCAAATACACTTTTTAGTACTTTCATGAAAAAAATGTTTCAAACGAAATGTACGATTTGTTTTCGGATAAATGTTGTACGTGATGGCATTTGCAGGCCTAAATACATAACTTGTTCTATAATATACAGTAGCGGATTTATCGGTTTGGAGGCCCGTCGCAATGCACTTTTGGAGTTCATTAGAAATAAACAGTACTACGTACAGCATTCTTCATATACTTTATTGGATCCACTTCGGGGGCTCCATGTCGGTGGAGCCCCTCGCAGTTGCGGCATGTGTGACATGTTAAAGCTGTCACTGATAATACAGTAAACTCTCACTTATACGCCGGCCCAAGGGACCAGCAAAAAAAAGTGCATAAGTGAGAGAGACGTATAAGTGAACAAGCTTATTTAAAGGACTAAAACGCAACGTAGTTTCTAGTGAGAGAATGAATAAGAATGTTTCTATAGAAAACGGTCATATAACTACGGTTTGGCAATTACTGTAATGTAACTACAATGATAAAGAGAAAAATTGTAGCATACCTAATTACAAACTGTTCCCTTTAAAACGATGCATAATAGATAATTGTCCCTCTCCGAACTCTATTCATGCTGGAAAACTGCCTTCCGTGAGCAATAAAAGCGAAAGAATAAATACGAAAGTGAAGAAAAATGCTTATTTTTTAAAGAAAATAGATTAAATTTTTTACATTTTAGGGAAAATTCGGCGCATAAGTGAAATATTTAGTTTTCGAGCGACGCATAAACGAATGATACTCTCATTATTTTGCTATGGAATGTGCTGCATTTAAAATCGTCGTATAAGTGAAAAAGGCGCATAAATGAGCCTGCGTATAAGTGAGAGTTCACTGTATAAACCAATATCTCCAATGAACAATTAAGCAGAAGTACCCCTAAATTTATTTTAATGGAGCCGTGATATTTAGGGTGGTCACAGGTTAGTCAGTCAGTTGAAGTTGTTAAGCATTGTACTGTAACTTGGTTTATGCAGTTAATAGTTTTCCAAGTGGGTGTACGCTTTTAAAAATAGCGACGTTGTAGTTTGATCCTTAATGTGCTTAAAATTGAGAGAAATGTAACACAAATGAGTAGTGCATTTTTAGAAAATTATCTCCATTGAGTAATTTATACCAACCAGTTAATGAACTGAACACCTCTTAATTGTTTTGAAAAATTAAGGTTTTAAGGCAGGAATTCAAGTGAAACACCATTGCAATCGCTTCGAATTGCAATCGCTACTGGAAGTGAATTACATTATCATCAACTTAACTTGGCACTGACGTCACTACGAGCGGAGCCAATAAGCGCTCACAAGCAGTCAGCGATCTCCTCTTATTCGCCAAGTAGGCTGTGACGTTTCATCTAGTTCGTTTTTCATAGGCAAACGTCACGCTGACGTCACGATGTTTTTATCAAGAAACGTTCTAATGTAATTCATTTCCAGTATCGATTGCAGTTTGCGATCGCCTGTTTCACTTGAATTCCTGCCAATAACATTTTTCTTTAGTGAATCGACAGAAGTAACTTCTTTCTACATATTTTCAGAAAGAAAATGACTAAACAAATGCTACGCTTATCCAGTGGTAAGGGTGTTCATTCACTGGGTTTCGGGCACTTTTTTAGCTACTCATAAAACTCGATGCGGAACTATAAAAGCTATCCCAATTATTTTTAAACAATCACGTATATCATTTAAAGTGTTTTTACTGCCATGTAGCAAATGCTATAGTTTTTGACGACGCTATGAATTTTCGAAATTGAAAATTAGTTTAGGTGTTCATTCACTGATCGGTCTATCCTAAATTAAATATGAATAACATTGAAGAAGGGATGTTCCAAACGTTCGTGTCAACCTCCTTCGCCCCTAATGTTGTAAAAATCATAGATGGGTCGCTAGAGAGCACGAATTTAAGTTTATTGAGGATATCCTCTATTGCTGTAGCCTAGATGTTAAAAGCTCATACACAAAAGTATATTTGAGGAAGGTGATTAGGCGTAGATATTATTTTATATCATGTATTTTAATAAATAGAGACATTTTTTTTAAAAACCTGTATCAGATTTTAAAGTTTTGGGAAAATTTAGTGACCGTTAAAAAACGTAGCTGTTGGGGTGGTTTGTGATAAATTTAAATAGCATTTTAGGACAAATTTTATCACAAATTTGAGTGTGACAACAACAGGACAGCTGAAAAAAGTTCATAAAACAAGAAAACGATATCCAAGAACTGAAATTTTATGCAGTTAGTATGTATACCAGAAGCGTAAGCAGAGTATTCTACTCGGGGGAAGGGTGGGGGACAGAATGGTCTTTATATGTGTACATAAATATTTTACTTGGAATGGAAATACGACTTAAATAAACTGCGTGTAGAGTTTCGTAATTAAAAATGTTATTTCTGAGAAATTTGAATTTATAGAACTGAATTGAATATTTTTGATCTTTATTATGAACTTCGCATGATGTATTTGAGATTACTTAAGTTTAATCATGGTAAAGTGAACAAAATATTTCAAACTCAGAATACTAAGCGTTTAATAAGGGCGAGAACTTTTCCAATTTTATAGAAGTCAATTCTGCAGTTGCCACAACAATACATTGACTCACGTATGTAAAACCAAATTTATTCCCAAGTTAGAAAAGCAGTTTTCGAACTTCATTATATCACTGCACGAGCACACGTTGAAATGGTTCTCTTCAGAAAGAGTTTCAATAGAAAAAGGACACACCTTATTTCTATCGTCCCGGGAAATAATAAGTTTTATAATAAACAAACTGGGGTGCGGTAATCCCAGTAAATAAACAGGCATAAACAGTGAATTAAATACACCAGTGAATGAGCAGTTCATAATAAAAAAAAAAAAGATTTAAAAAGCGTTTTGTTATATAAATTTTCAGCACTAATTTCTACCACTGGAAAGTGTGTTTTGTTCCTCTACTGGTTATACGTGTTTATTTACTGGGATACTTTACCTTTTTTTTTGTTTATGTCTATATCAGAAACTGAAGGTAGAAGTAATTGCATCCATCAATTAAAATGCTTTTACTGTCATGGGCAAAATGCTACCGTTTTTAACAATGCAAGGAACTTGTGAAAGAAAAAAATATGTTTAAGTATTCATTTATTGACCACGCTTCCCTACTTCCGGAAGTGGCTTCGTATTGTTTATATGGTGCATCATAAGTTCACTTCTTTTGAGATTTTACTTGAGTAAACAAAGCTCAACAAAGAGTTTAAGATGGAATAAGCTAAGCATAGCGTATAGGGAAGACCGATCAGTGAATAAACACCTCGAATTTTTCCTAAAAAAATAAGGTTTTGAAATATTTTTCTTAGATGAATTAGCAGAACTAACTCCTTTCTACATATTTAAAAAAATCTGGTATGGGTCCCACACTACTTCCTTTTACGTGTAAATTTCTTTGTAGATGCCTTAGTGTTAAAATAGTGCTAGGAGTGAGCAAGATAGCAATTTGAACATTTACACCCCTAGTTTGCCACGAAACAATGAAAACAAATGTTTTACAATGATTCATTTTCTAAATATCGCCGATTTTAACATCATTCAGTGGATTTTTCACGAAATATCGCCAATAGCGCCAAATTGAACCCAAATTCAAAAAATATTTTTTTCGCCAAATTTGTCGCCAACTTGAAGATATGTCGCCAAGTTGGCGTCAAACACTTGGCGACCAAAAGCTTGGCGACATATCGCCAAGTGGTCGCGCCAATTCATATCACTTGAGTCTGCACTGAAATTAACACTGATTTACCCCAAAAAAAGGGGTAAAACACCCCCTTGGGAACATTCAAATGCAACCACAAGGGGAGGTGCACAACTAGACCATCCTCAGAGCCTACATACCAAGCTAGAAGCTTCTATGGCATTTAGTTTTTGAGTTATGCGACCCACATACGCACATACGCACATACAGACATCACGAGAAAACTCGTCGTAATTAACTCGGGGGTGGTTGAAAATGATTTTTCGGCTGGTTATATGTTGGTAGGTACATATGCACGTGCTGACAGGTCGAAAAAACGACTCAACATTCATTCAGGGGTGAGCAAAATCAAAATTTAGACCCAAATTTGAGTGATTTTTTTTTTTGCGATCACAATACTTTCTTTACTACGTAAAAGGAAGTAAAAAGGAAATGACTAGAAAATTCTGCATTTGTTCACTGGTAGGGGTGTACATTCATTGGGTCTGGGTACTATTTTTCGTTCTAACTCCCCATAAAACCTGATACAGAACCGTAAAAGTTCACCCAACTTTTTTTTAATACTACGTGTATCATATAAAGTTTTTTTTACTGTCATGTGTCAAATGTGGCAAAGTTATTATAAACAAAGAAAAGCGAACTAGGGAGCTTTGACCCAAGCTAGCTAGGGAGACTTGACCCAAACACTATCATGATGTTTTTGTTTAAATGGATATTTTTTTGTCCAATGAACAGCAAACATATAGTGAGTTAGGTCAAATAATTAAGTTTGATCCAAGTACTTACTATATTTACTGTGATTAGAACCTGAATAACCATCCTAATGCTGCTAGGTTACGTTTGACTCACCTGCAGAATCTGACATTTTAGAGTCACAGTATGAAGTACCACTATGTCCTTGGTCAAGTCAAAATACTCAATTGGAAGAGCTTTTTAGCCAGAAAGTGCGAGTTGAAGACTTGGTAACTCAAATTTTGTGAGAAAAAAAGAGGGCGCGGCATTTTGTTAGCCCAGCAAAAGAAACTGATTTATGATATTTTGACTGAAATTTTCTAGCAGATCAGAAGGTAGCGGATTCAAATGACTTGATGTTTTTACTGTGTTTGAGTGAAATTTGGAGCAAAATAACACTTTTCTCAATCCTAGCGACATTACCATACGAAATGACAGAGTCATATGTTTTGAATTCGACTTCTGCTTTTCTGCTGATGTCAAATGGGATTAAGTGAAGAAAAATTATGTAACACTTTATCTAAAGTGTTGTGCCACTTGAAATATCACTCATTAAAACTAAAAACACCACCAAACCTGTAGTTTTAATTTCAATATTTATAATGTTCTTACACTCATAAGGTGGGTTTTTTCTACTAGTGCATTATATAAATTCGTTACTATGAACGAGATTTTTTTTTCCTTTTTTATAAAGGTTTTGTTTTTGCGATTAAGGTAGTTATTGTTAATTGTTGCTTTTGCATTGCATTAATATAAATAGAAATTTATTTTTTAAGTTCTTGCATCCTTATTACAGTCTTACGTTCGATCTCTAAATTCCAGGATCAACTATCCAGATAATCTGGTTTTCGGCGTTTGAAGCAGTTTTCGCGTTCGTCACTTACACTCTAAATGGCTTTAATTTAGGGTCATTCAATATTAAAAATTGCATTAGAAGGTGACAATATTTATTTCTTCAGTTTTTAGCTGTAATAAAATAGAAAAATGTTTTATTTACGAGTGTACTGTTTAATTCAAGAAAATACTTTGGAAATTTTGCCCCGCGTGACCCTTCAACTTCAGCTTTAAAATATGTTTTTGTAACAAATTTCTAAGCAATATGGTATGTTAAAAGAAACTATTCATATTCATTCGGGTGTTTCAAAAAAAAAAAATAAACTTTCTTTTTTAAAAAGTGTCAAAAATGCGGATTTTTTAAATGGCGGAAAAATCGGCAAAATTTCCCGGTTTTCTGGTTCCCGGATAAAAGGTTCTGTACTGTACCACTATGTCCTTAGTCAAGTCAAAATACTCAATTGGAAGGGCTTTTTAGCCAGAAAGTGCGAGTTGTAGACTTGGTAACTCAAATTTTGTGAGAAAAAAAGAGGGCGCGGCATTTTGTTAGCCCAGCAAAAGAAACTGATTTATGATATTTTGACTGAAATTTTCTAGCAGATCAGAAGGTAGCGGATTCAAATGACTTGATGATTTTACTGTGTCTGAGTGAAATTTGGAGCAAAATAACACTTTTCTCAATCCTAAGCGACATTACCATACAAGATGACAGAGTCATATGTTTTGAATTCGACTTCTGCTTTTCTGCTGATGTCAAATAGGATTAAGTGAAGAAAAATTATGTAACACTTTATCTAAAGTGTTGTGCCACTTGAAATATCACTCATTAAAACTAAAAACACCATCAAACCTGTAGTTTTAATTTCAATATTTATAATGTTCTTACACTCATAAGGTGGGTCATGTCTCCCTAGGCATTGGGTCAAGTCTCCCTATGCCTAGGGACACTTGACCCAAATGTAGACTTGAGAAATATAATTCTTTTGAACCATTTCTACTTCGATTTATGCTTATATTTTCAATCACAATAATGCACAAAGAAACATAGTATTTATACATATTTTTTATTGAGCTCTAACTATATACAAAAAAAAAAAAAATGAATTATGAAAATCTAAAAGTTGGGTCAAGTCTCCCTAGTTTCCCCTACTTAGTGTGACACTTGAAAAGAGCTAGAAGCTAGATTTAACTAGTTTTACTTTTGAAGTTTTTCTTATTTATATCCTTGCTAAAATCAATAACAGTAGTTAAGTAGTACAATTTTTACATTTTGTACTTTTCTTATTTTTGGATATTGAAAACGTTTTTAATTTGTGGATGTTTCCCCTGCCATTATTCTTAATTCCGTATATTTTTAACCGACTTCGAAAAAGGAGGAGGTTCTCAATTCAAAGCGTATACTTTTTTTTTTTTGTTTGTTCGCACATAACATCTGATCTACTGAACCGATTTGGACGATTTTTTTTTTAATCGATAGGGGATGGTGTAACTTAGGTACCATGTACTCATATGACGATATTTGTTCACTAGAAAAAAAGTTATGATTGAAAAACTAACATTTCATGTCATTTAAAACAATATGTGCTATCGTAAATCCTTACTTCAATCAGCGACCCGATGGTCAAGTGGTTCTGCGCGTCAGGTTGAAGTTCCTGATGGAATGAGATCGAGTCCAGGTCTGCAAGGATTTTTTCGAACAACTGCATGATTTTTTTAAAAATGATTTTAATGATTGTAATGTCCTTATGCAGGTACATCTCCCCATGGGGATCTACCCCATATTTTTTTATGGTAGAAAATGACAGTTTTGGTCGGATCTTTGTTAAAATTGGCAATGGGGTCCTTCGATGCTGTATAATTTTCTTATGGACGTTTGCGCCATTTTTGGGGGCTTTGAATCGATTGTGGCAATAAATGGTTTTTGATTTGCGGCACTTATATAATTTTTTCAAAAATTATATACACAATCAATTATATTATGTTAATTTTTGTACCTTTATAAAATTCTGTATTTTATACCTTGTATTTACGTCAAATTCAAAGTAAAATTAAAAATAAAAAATTCTGAAGATGATAAATATATGTCAAATATTAAAGTAACTATTTTTTGTGATTTTCATATTGGTTGTGACCAAAAAACATCATTACAAACAAATAAAATGTATCAAACACCATGAGTGTTGAGTTATTAGGCAAAATCTGCTGTGTAATGTTTTTTTGCACTGCGAGGGGGGGGGGGTATGAATGACCATTAAAGTGACACAAATTTTTAAAAAATAAGATTTTGATTTGTGGTGTTTGAAAAAAGCTAAAGAGTCCACTTTAGTTGAAAATTATTTTCCATGAAATGCAAAAGCTTGCACCAATTTTCCAAGTCTTACTCTAACCTCTTCCCCCACAATTCAAATTACTTACTTTTACTTTCTATTTTTAACCGACTTCAAAAAAGGAGGAGGTTCTCAATTCAAAGCGAATGTTTTTTTTTTGTTTGTTTGTTCGCACATAACATCTGATCTACTGAACCGATTTGGACGATTTTTTTTAAATCGATAGGAGATGGTTAACTTAGGTACCATGTATTCATATGACGATATTTGTTCACTAGAAAAAAAGTTATGATTGAAAAACTAAAATTTCATGTTATTTAAAACAATATGTGCTATCGTAAATCCTTACTTCAATCAGCGACCCGATGGTCAAGTGGTTAAACGCGTCGGGTTGAAGTTCCTGATGGAATGAGATCGAGTCCAGGTCTGTAAGTTTTTTGAACAGCTGCATGGTTTTTTAACTATATCTTGATTATTTTAAGTGCATTTACACTAAAAAGAATGAAATAAAATATTTTGGAAAAAAAATAGAACCGACTTCAGTTGGAAATTGCTCTAAAAAGTAAAAAATAATTTTTTTCTTTGAACACCATCGAAACTACTTTTAAACATAAGTTTTGAAGTCGGCGCAAAAACAACGTATAGAATCATACGCAACTACAATTCAACTATAAATATAAATTTTAATGGATTCATTTCATTGATTACCGCACACATTCGTGTAATGGTACAAATATTCTGCTTTTAATTTTCAATGATTTCTCTGAAAAATTGTTGGCAAAATATGGTTAAATATCATTTTACCTATAGTTTTTGCGCCGACTTCAAAACTTATGTTTAAAAGTAGTTTCGATGGTGTTCAAAGAAAAAAATTATTTTTTACTTTTTAGAGCAATTTCCAACTGAAGTCGGTTCTATTTTTTTTCCAAAGTATTTTTCAAACTTTTTTGAACTTCATTTTTTTTACGATTAATTACTTTTAGCTGGACCATTAATATGTATCTTTAGCTAAATAAATGTATTTTTATTTACGTTATAGAGTGTTCCGATAATTTGAAGCTCAACACTGTTAGAATGTCTAAACATGCCCTTTGAAAGGAATTGTTTATTTATTAGGAATGGATGAAAGCATTAAATGTATTTTTCCCTTCTAATACCATAACAATTCTTATGCAGGCTCAAAATGACCAATGCCAGTCCATCGAGGATGTAGAGAAATACAAATGGCCGAGAACGACAGAAGAAGCCAAGTGGAGGACTTCGACGGTAATGAATAACAGTTTCTCTTATAATTTTCACAATTGTAATGTCTGATTAACAATATTTATTCATTTATTTATTCATTTACTTGTTTAAAAGGCATTGCACACAACACATAAATCCATTTAGAGTGGCAAAAATCCAGTAACAATTGAAACAAATTATACATTTAAAATATTGAAACATGCAGACCTAAAATTATAGAGTGACGTATTAAAAATATCTAAGTCATGACAATGAGTATTAAAGAGTTTGTAAAATTGAAAAAGACAAAAATTGTCAACATTAAGTGTTTTTCATCTTTGTCATTAACATGCCCTACAGAATGCAAGTAAAATGTACATAAAAATAAATTTTGATGATGATTAGTTCTAAAGCTTACATTTGTGGGCTCTTATTCGAAGTTAAGCCGAAAAATATTCAGATATGACTTTTTGAGAACATATTACTTGTGTTTTGTCATTCACATGCCCATTTTCTTATGTCATTCACATGCCCCAATTTAAAGCTCCAACCTAAAGTAAGCCCTAGTTCCAACCTAATATTATGTAATAACTATGACAGTACAATGTTTAAAAATCATGTCTAACAGTTTACAGGTTAAAAAATTTCATTAATATACCTATTGTGTTATTCACATATCCATTGTGTTATTAACATACCCATTGTGTCATCCACATGTCCTTTTATCATTCACATGCCTTCAAAAAAATAAAAATGCAAAAATACAATAAAATACAAACATTTAAGCTCTGCTGATATTCTGTTTTAATTATGTAACTTATAAAGTACTTTCCTGATTTTTTTCAGATTTTTAATTTTAAATTATTTTTTTTAAATCTACATACTAGAAATTTTCCCGTATTTGTAGAATCCCCCATATATTATTGAACATAATAATTTAAAAGGTTGATAAACAAAATTGTGTTGCTTAAGAAATCATAAACATATGTGTGATTTCTGAAGTAAAAATGTTTGTTTATTGCCTTTTAAAATTATTAATTTTTAATGAAACGTATGAACTATCACAGCGGGACAAAATGGCGGCTTCTTCATGAAATGGCCCTCTAGCAGTTGCCATTTGTTTTACTGGGAGAAAAATGAGTGTGAAAATGCCGAGTCCGGATTTAATTCTTCACTGTTCTTCAATTAGAGAAGGCAGGGGTGCCCATCCCCCCCAAGCTCAATGGCGCAAATTCACCCCCAAAATTTTTCACAACCCTCCTGTGCTTTTAATTTTTATTTTTACCCCCTTTTTTATTATTTTTTAAAAAATATTATTTATTTTTTTTTTTAATTATAACTGTCATTTTTTTTAAATTAATTTTTTTAAAGTACTAATTATGGGTAGGATATAATCGCTTTTTTTCCCTTCCAGACATTCCAAGCACACACACACACAAAATAAATAAATAAATAAATAAATAATAAAGGAATAATTTAAATTAAAAAAATATATTAATAACAAATTTAAATTTAAAAAAATCAGTAAATAATTTAATTTAAAAAATAAATAATCAAATAATTTAATTAAATAAATAAATTAGTTTTAAAAAATCCCCCCCAAAAATTTTGATGGCGCAACTTGCGCCATAATCCCCCCCTGTGGGCACCCCTGAGAGAAGGAGTAGTTTTTGAAGAGGTGCTCTTTATTGTAGCAGTATCAGATAATTCATTTTGAAGGATTTCGCTCCTGTACGACTTGAGCTGTGATATTCATGTTTAAGGAATTTATTAAAATACTTCAAGTATTTTTCAATAAGTTATGGATCTTGTTGTCATGCCTTCTTTCAAAGCATTGGGTAAACTTACTATGTGTTGCTTGTTTAGGTTCAACTGAAGGCAGGCCTCAACGTTCTTTACTGGAAAACTGTAGGAATGAGTTTTTCGGACACGAAACTTCGGAAATCGAAGCCAGTCCGCATCAAGAAAATTGAAATCAGTGGTAAGTATTATGTACATTTTGTGATATGATTGCAAATATTCTATTGAAAAAGCATGGAGACCAGGGCCGTATTTAAGGGGTGGGTTTTTAGGGTTCAAACACCCTCTGAAAAGTTTCAAAACTATACTTTTTAAAGCCTTTTTTGCGAAAAAAAAATTATATTATTGCTATTTCATTTTTAATTTTCTTACTTTCATGTGGTTCAATAGTGAGAAAATGCTACATAGCAACTGATACTTCAGATAAAACCAATTAAAAACTGAAGCTATAAATAGTTTAATTGCTTTTAGATGGACTTTATCAGATCAGTTAGATTATCGAATGCGTTTATCTATACAAACTCTTTTAATCAAGTTATCCTTATGCATATAGGTAGGTTACCAGCGAAAATCCCATTTTTCTGGCATCATCGTCGATTAACTAATCGATTGTGATCAAAAAAGCGAAACAAGGTCGTCGAATGATACTTTGTATAATCTTAAAACATCTGGTTTTATTGTAGCATTTTGTTATAAATTATTCATAAATATTTTTGAACTTCCTCGCCAAGTCTCGATTTATTTTGTGTATATTATTCAATAGTTCGATCATAAGTGCAACTTTTGGGATAGAAATACTTTCCGGAAAATTATATTCTTTCTTTCGAAGCCATTTAAACTGAGACATTTAATGCACTAATAGCAGTATGTTTCTGTATGAATTTTCGTGAACTCACAATGGCATTTATTATCTATATACATAAAAGACTACTTCTGAAACCGTATGTCCGGGGTAATCTTCCAAACTACTGGACCGATTTTAATCATTTTTGCACCGTTGGATAGCTACAGTAACAGAGAGCAGGATAAGCTATAATTTATTTCTAAAAAGCTTAGTTTAAAAAAGTTATTATGGATAAAAATATTTTTGAAAAAAAAAATTGAACCGACTTCGGAACTTCACTCAGTAAGTGCTCTAAAAAGTAAAAAATAATTTTATTCTTTTAACACCATCTACACTACGTTTAAACATAAGTTTTGAAGTCGGCGCAAAAACACTATATAGAATCATACGAAACTATAATTTAACTATGTGTATAAATTGCAATGAAACCAGGTTCTTTAATCGCATTCGCATACACTACATTGACAACCACATATTTATGTAATGGTACAAATATTCAGCTCTTAATTTTCAATGGTTTCTCTGAAAAATGTTGGCAAAATGTAGTTAAACATCATTTCATTTATAGTTTTTGCACCGACTTCAAAACTTATGTTTAAACGTAGTGTAGATGGTGTTAAAAGAATAAAATTATTTTTTACTTTTTAGAGCACTTACTGAGTGAAGTTCCGAAGTCGGTTCAATTTTTTTTTTCAAAAATATTTTTATTTTATTCTTTTTAGTGTAAATGTACATATGAAATAAGGTAATGTTTCCATTACAAAACTTCACCTAATTTGCTTAAGTAAATGCTTCATAAAATAAACTATGTAAGGAAAAAAAAGAAGGAAAGTATCAACGCGTCTAAAATTTTAAACGATTGACACTAAAAAATAATCTTTGTTATTCTCTGGTATTTATTTGTGTACTACTTTAATCAAAGGCTAAATATTAACGGCTTTTCAACTAATTTATATTTCAAAACAACACTAGATTCTCGCGGTTCATAAAATTTTACGACGTATTACGTACGTGGCGCTAATGAGTTTCATGTTTGCTTCAGTTAAGCCTTCATTCAAAATTTTCATTATCATTATAATAACTCTTTCTTATCAATCACGTTTTGTAACAATGTATTTCATATTTAATCATTTAGGACAAATCGCTTTAAATTTAAGCAAATATTTGGAGATTTTCCTCACTTTCTTCAGAATTCCTTTATCAAACCTTATGTAAATTAAGACTAATAAAACCTAAAATATTACGAATCAATTAGTACCTGGTACGACTCTCAGTTCGTTGGAGTTCAGGAGAAAAAAGCAGGACATAGAAAGATACTCGGTTTAAAATTTTCAAAAAGACCATAGAAATGAATTTCATTATGCAATCCAGAGAAGCCTGGCGTTCAAAATGGTCATTATTACGATTACTGTGATCCCAATTTCTTTTTCGAAAGATTTCTGCAGGTTCCCGTTATCGAACCCGGACCACGAGAGGATGGGACCAATCGGAAAGAAAGACCTTTCTAACAAAAAAAGAATTTTTGAAATCGGTCCAGGCATCTTCGAGTAATCTTATAACATACAAAAAAAAAAAATTTCTCCGACGAATTGTATAACCTCCTCCTTTGTTGAAGTCGGTTAAAAATAGTAAATTTCATTTAATTTCCCCATTAAATAATTAAATTTTCAGTGCATTGTTGCAAAAATTTGGTTGCCATGCAACAACAATATTAATAGTAATCATAATGAAAATGTGAACCAAGGCTTCTCTGGAGTAAGTATGAAATTTATTGCTTTCTTAGGATTTTTAGATTCATCTGTGCAATAATCGCTAACGAGACTAAATAAAAAGATACTTGATTTTGGCAACAGTTAGAGAACAGAAAATGTTTATAGTCAAAAAATTTCTAAGTTAGGTACAAAAGATGTTGTGGTGGGGGTTTTGGGTTCAAAAGGTTTCTTCATGGAAAAGTAGTACATTTTGCGCGTTGTAAATTAACCCCCAGGTTCTTCAGAACCCCCACCGAAGGGGATCTATACGCGTAGGATGTTAGAAACATCAAAAGGGTAAGAGGGCACCCGTCATTTTGGGAAACTGTTCCTGAAAAAAACAAAGTAGATTATAAAATGAAGGATGTTATAAAGTTACCGACAGCTTCGAGTCGCATCGGGGAAAGATTGGAGGATAGAAACATCCTGACCAGAAACCGGCTTTATTCTCCCTCGTAAGAATTTGACGAAGAGCATGAAAGGGCAATAAAATTATCCATCAGTAAATAGTCAAATTCATCAAAAAACATAAAAACAAAAAAACACTCTGAAAGAAAAACACATGGATTTCTTAGGGGAAACATAAACAAGTTATTTATTGAAAATTGTTATAGAGACAATATATCCATTGAAAACATTTCACTATTAGTACTAGTTGGGAGCATAATTATTAGCTACACAAACAATGGGGTCTCACAGCAGTATGGGCATTGTATGGAGAACACTCCAGCAAAATGATGACATGTTTCACATACGCATTTAACTCAATTTTACAATACGTTCAGATTTGTCTACATAAAAAAGCAAATTTCATACCCATAATTTCTTATTTCCTCGTATTATCTTCAACAAACGACCCCGTACTGACATGGGTCAAAACTTTCACCACAAAAAGGTATATTTCAAAACTTTCACTGAAAGCATGTCTAACTTTCCTCGCGGGACAAAATGGGAAGCGGTGAGCAGCCTTATGCACGGAGCACTATGTGCTTAGATAGTCCGCTATGAGCCTCTTACAGGGGCTTTCAAATGTAGGCGGTAATAGCAATAAAGGAGTTACTTGTTACTTTCTGCTCCATGTGTATCCAGAACACCGCTCACGGGCGGTAGTTTGTACCGGTGTCTCAGATGGCTAGACAGGGGGAAGATGGTGTCGACTGCAAATTATCTGCGGGCTCTTTCCACCGGCCACCGTCCGGGGTCCCGGAGCTCCTCCCTGCGCTCCTGCGCTCGCTGTTCAACCTCCTTCTTTCATCTTGGCAGTTCCACACCCGAGTGCCCGAGCTCGCAACACTTGCTTTTCGATGTGGAAGACAGAGAGCTCGCGGAAAGCACAAGCTACACAAAAACTTCCTGGGAGACCGCACCGAATTCCTTCCCATAAAGCCAAGTCCTTGACCTCGCTTTCCCTATTCGTCAGCGGGCTCGCCAGCAGTTAGTTATCCACGTGCCTTAGTTTCCGTTAGAGTTCTTGCGGTTGAAAAAGTTCGTTGCTTCATTTGCATTTTATTCTATGTGAAAAGTGTTGCAAAATGTTGCATCATCCGCATTTTTGTAGACGCTGCATTCCCGCATTCCCCGGGGCTCACGCTTGCTTTCTGGGCTCTGTTTCTCATGGGAACGATGAGTGGGTGCAGTTGTAAAGGGATTAATGTGATGCAATGTGATGCATATCACATATCCCCCCTTCGACAACCCAAAAAAAACGAATAGGTAGACTTCTCAAAAACATATGCTATTGCTCACCTTCCCACAGAACAAGGGGTGACCTTTGTGGTTACTATAAAAATCAACACTGTTTCAACAAAAATTTACAACACATTTCACAATTCTATTGTGACCAGTACATATAGCAATAATACCTATACAAAAATTTTGCACAATTGTGCACTGGAGAAAAAAACCTGGAAGATCCTACATACACTTCTTGCATGTATCAAGTATACTTATTTTGAAAAAAGCAAAGAAATGCACATGATACACAAGAGTACATCAACGATGTCAAATGGGAATCCAGTTCAATTTGTGCACTCACCAGGAAAATCTTTATTTTGACTGGGTCAAATCACTAGTATTTTTTTTGGTGTGCCTAAAAGTTAGTTTAGAATCAAAGTAAGTTACCTCTAACTCAGTGAGATCTAAACTGAATGACGTCAGAATTTTGTTTTCAAAAAGGGAATAGTGATGCCCAACACTTGAACCAAAACAGGGGAAAAGGTAGTTGCAACATTTAACAGGGCTGATGATCACTGAGTAGTGCAATTAGAACAGCAGATTCCCTCTGACATGTCCACAAGCTGCAATGATACAATTAAAGGTGACAATAATGATGAACAAAATAAGCATAATAATTAAACTTTTATACACAAAGGAAAAAAATTTCGTATGACATAGATAATTTGTGAGTATACTGTACAGGAAAGATTTCACCAGGAAAGTTACACCACATATGAGCTTTGGTGGTAACTATCAATACTTATGTTACTCAGACTGATACAAGATATAATATGCTTTCCGAGTAAGAAAAACACTACGAAATGGTGACTTATATAAAAAAATCATTTTGACGAGGTCTCGGACAACCAAACTTTTGCCTAATTATGTCAATTACTTCTAAAAACCAAGCTGTCCATCTATCAGGACTCGTTATCAACTAATTTTCCACATTTCTCTTCACATTGTGTTATGGGAAAGGCACACTGTAACAATCAAATGACCCGTCAATCAAAATGTACACAAATAGCTTTGGTGAATGTAAAAAGGCATTTGAGTGACAAAACTGGAAAAAGACAATCATGCTTTTCCTTTCAAATAAAACACCAAGAAGAGAAAATCTATGTCACTGAAAATTTTAACTCAACGAATCTTCCACTTCCCATAAAATTTTTGCGCTTGTTCATCAAAAAATAACAATATACAACACAATGAATGTAAAACTTAAAAAGCAATTGTTTGTAGTGACTTCCTTGACAATTCAGCACAAGACATTGCTAGTCTCCCAGTGACGGGGCGTAGACCGTTTCCAAAGTAAAAGGCAGGGGCTCACAAAATTAAAAAAAACGACGGCCGTGAGGACCACCATGCTTACCGACATACATGACCGCAACAGAATCCTAACGCGACAAAAGCAAACAGGGCATCATTACCTTTGTACCAGTCGAGACGATTTTCTGGCGACGTTGATTACTATTGCAACACCAGAAAACTGTCCGACCATGAAGTCCTCGGCACGGGAATTAATTGTTACCGGGAGAGTGGGTATCTTGTGCGGAAATTGAAAAGGTAAGTCATCTACGAAAAGTGACATATAAAAAGGACAACACGATTTTGTCTGTATTTGTTTGTGCATTAGCACTGTGATATACCAAAAACTTTAAAAAAAAACAAAATAATCCCCAAAACCCAAAAAATAAAAATATAATGTATGAAGAGAAAAGTTCAATTAATTTTTTTGAAGGTGTGAACAATGTAATAGTCCTAATTGATTTCTTTTGACTGGAGAATCTGTTGTTGAAGATCAGATGCTTGCCTAGTTTAGCACAGAGCCCTAACTAGGAAACGACTTCACTGCTGGAGATGGAATTTGTTTACAATGTATTATAAAAAGTTCTATAGAGGAGCTGAAATTTGGTGGTACATTCCATCCATTGGCATCCCACACACCGCCAAAATCCATGAGAATAATCACACAAATGGAAAAGATTAGCTGGTAATGCCCAGCCAGGCCATGTACAAAATTTTTCCCGTTAATTTTGCAAAAGAAAAATTGGAAAAAAAAATTTTTTATGAAGTTGTGGACATTCTATGGACTCCCATGGGGTGTAAGATGACAATATAGGTTTCATAACACACAGTTACTCTCTTCTCCTTAAGAGATATGGTGATCTATTACATATAACTGATTTCTGTTGCTGTGGAGTAGCAAAATGGGGTTTCAAAACAGTAGTATTATCAGAAGACATAACATTTTGTTCTTGTTGTGGTTGTGTATTATCACATTCACATTTTTCAGGTACAGGAAAATGATGTATCTTTTTAGGAGGAACCTTCAACAGTCTATTTATGTGAATTTTTACAATTGGTGCTCTGAGCTGTTGAAATCTCTGAATTTTTACAAGTACAGGAGAGCAAACCTTTTTTTACAAAGAAAGGACCATCATAAGTTGGTCTGAATTTATCCTTGGATCTTACATATACAATGTCTGCATGATGAAATGGTCTAAGTTTGTTAGTTTCATTTGATTTTTCATTTTGTAACAGTTTTTTTCTAAGGGAGTTTTCATAAACTTGATTGTAAATGTGTGTCATTTGATCAAGAATTTTGTGTATTTCATATGCAGAGTCAAGAGAAGGTTCTACATTCAAGTTTGGAATGTCTGTGATTAATGATAACTGTCTACCAAAATGTACCAAGTTAGGTGTAAATTCTGTTGTAGAGTGAGTTGACGCATTGTAACAAGCTTTGTGGATATCTACTGCATACGAAAAATCGATTCCTGAGGCTTGGAGTGCTTTTAAGCTGTACTTTAGGCTGAGATTAATTCTTTCTGAAAGTGAGTTGGCAGCGGGATTACCTGTTGATGTGTAGTTAAGTTTAATATTGAATAGCTCATTCAATTTTTGGAAAAGTTCACAATTGAATTGTTTACTTAAATCAGTTAGGACCATTTGCGGACGACCGAACAAAGTTATGTATTTGAAAAAGGCTTTGGCGACAGAAACAGCAGTGATATTGTTGAGTATGTAAAGTTCCATGTGTCTGGAAAAGGTGTCGATACAAGTCAAAATGTATTTTCCATTACCAAAGACTCCCACAATATCAAGGCTAATAAGTTCCCCGGGTCGTTTAGCTGTGTGAGTTTGTTGAAAAGGGGCCTTTGGGATTCTATGATACTTAGCCTGTATGCAGTGTGTACAAGTGGCACAATAATTTATTGTATCAACATAAATTCCAGACCACCAAAAGGTTTTAGATGCACATTCAAATGTTTTTTTTATGCCAAAGTGGCTTAAGTGAGCTAAACGAAGGACTTTTTCTTTAAGTGATTGAGGTATTACGTATCTTAATTCAAGTTCAGTGTTTTCATCATCTAGGTTTCTTGCATACATTAATAATTTGTCTGTTGGATTGATGCAATATTTTCTGTATTTTTCTGCCCTTACTCGATTCATAATACTGTTGTAAATTATTGACAGTTTTGGGTCTTTTAGTTGTTCGGACAGTATGGTTCTGTCAGTGAGTTCTAAGAGAGCATCTGGTTCATTATGCGTTAACTGAAGAACAGAAATAAAGTTTTCCAAACGCTCACCCTCATTTTCTTGTGTGAGTCGGTTAACATTCAAGATGAATTTGTCAGCATTGTTTTCCTTATAGTGTTCAGAGTTGCCTTTTGACTCCTCATTTTCATCATTATGAGTGCATTCAAAACTTTCCTCAACTATCTGTGGTAACTCCTCTACATCTTGAGAAGTCAAGTCTACAATGGGGTTGATTTGAGTGTCTACAAGGAGTGAGGGGTGTGTGTTTAAATCAATTTGATGATTTGTCATGTCAGTACGAGAGAGCATATCAGGTATCAAATTCTGTGATATGCATCACATTAATCCCTTTACAACTGCACCCACTCATCGTTCCCATGAGAAACAGAGCCCAGAAAGCAAGCGTGAGCCCCGGGGAATGCGGGAATGCAGCGTCTACAAAAATGCGGATGATGCAACATTTTGCAACACTTTTCACATAGAATAAAATGCAAATGAAGCAACGAACTTTTTCAACCGCAAGAACTCTAACGGAAACTAAGGCACGTGGATAACTAACTGCTGGCGAGCCCGCTGACGAATAGGAAAGCGAGGTCAAGGACTTGGCTTTATGGAAGGAATTCGTGCGGTCTCCCAGGAAGTTATTGTGTAGCTTGTGCTTTCAGCGAGCTCTCTGTCTTCCACATCGAAAAGCAAGTGTTGCGAGCTCGGGCACTCGGGTGTGGAACTGCCAAGATGAAAGAAGGAGGTTGAACAGCGAGCGCAGGAGCGCAGGGAGGAGCTCATGCATCACATTGCATCACATTAATCCCTTTACAACTGCACCCACTCATCGTTCCCATGAGAAACAGAGCCCAGAAAGCAAGCGTGAGCCCCGGGGAATGCGGAATGCAGCGTCTACAAAAATGCGGATGATGCAACATTTTGCAACACTTTTACTTCGAGAGTAAAACTCTGTCCTTTCGATTGGAAACCAAATAGTTTATCTTTTTCAAAGAACTCTCACGGAATTTTGGGTGCACGTGGTATAACTAACTTCCTTGCGAGCCTGTAGGAATTTGGTAAACTTGCTGTAAGTGTTCTAGGACTTCGAGCAATTATGGAAGGAATCAGTGCTGGAACCCGGAAATTGTTGTGTAGCTCTGTAGCTTTCCGAATCTATATGATCAGTCGAGATGCTGAAAATGGAGTGTGCGACAACTCTTTGCATCCAAAACTAGCTGTTTGTAAGCAACAGATCCCCAGGAGTCACGAAGAGAACTTGTCTCGAATTTCTCAGGCATATGTATTTGATGGTAAGCTGACTGGGATCAAGTGTTGTGAAGGTATTATGTGATTGCGATAGTGAGTTGATTACAATGTATTAATCTTAGGAAGTGGGTAACTCGAGTGGGAAATTAACGAATTCACTAGTCTTAGATCAAGTGCAAGTCTGTATTTTTGAATACCCGAAGAATCAAGACGTTTCTTGACTAATAAACATGGACTACCCCAAGAGGATTGGCTACGACTGATCAACCCAGCTTCTTGTAGCTCCGCTAGTTGTCTCTTTGCTTCAGCTTGTAAGCTTTGAGGTACCGGAAAAGGTAAAACTCGAATTGCGGAATTGCTCGAAAAAGCAAAGTCCACTGGTACTCTGTCTGTGTGTCCAAGGGACTTTAGAGAAGTGGAAAAACATTCCCAATTTTCCTGGAGAATTTTTTTTATTGTTCCTGACTCTTCTTCTCTAAGGTGATCCAAATTAAAATTTTGTAAATTAAACTCTTTTTTTCTTAAATCCAACACCTCTTTTGTCGGTTTAATGAAGTTCGAATAATGTGTAGTCTGTGTTGCGGGTGTATAAAATTCCTTTATATCCACAATATGTGACAAGATTCCAATTTTAGTATTCTTCCTTATATGTAACTTTTGAGCAGAAGTATTTCTTATATACATGTAGAATTTATTTCTCACCTTTTTATCCTTGTGATCTTTTTCCCCTTTTTCAATTTGTATTATCGAGTCAGTTAATTCAATGTTTTGATTGACATTTGAATTTTTCTCAAATAAAAATTGGCCTGGAGTGACTTGATCATCATCCGCAAAAAGTGGGACATATGTTTCCTCATATGGATTCAAAATAACTTTAGAAAAAGTCATTGCATTCACATTGTCAAAGTTCTGGAGTTGTGTATTTTTGTTTTGTTCATTCGCACTATCAGTCATGAGAGGGATTTTATTACCATCATATACCACTGATAAATTAGCAGAGTCAATTGACAAATTGTATTTTAGGATAAAATCATACCCTAAGACCGCTTTGAAAGTAGAGTCGTTGTGATAATTTATTATATAAAAGTTGTGCTTGAAAAAGAATTTGTTAATTTTGAAAGAAAATTCAACGCATGCTTTGCAATGAACAGTTGAGTTTATCGTTTCAATTGAGACTGGTCTGGAAGACAAATACCTAAATTTCGACTTTTCTTTGAGTGAATTAAAGGTGTTTTCGTTTAAAATTGAAATTGAACTGCCTGTGTCGAGGAGTGCAACTACTAAATTGTTACTTATTTGAATCTCCACAAACGGCATTTTGTTATAAATGTGTTTCGGCGTCTCATTTAACAAATTAAAGGAGCCTGGTATAAATTCTACCGCCTCAACTGAAGGGAACTTGTGTTTACCTCTGACAGGTGAGGTCTGTGTTTGTGTAGAAGACAGGGTCTTAACTGCCCTGGAGTTTACATTTGTGTTATTTTGATAAAGTTCATGATCAAGCGTGTCATATAACAGTCCATTTGACACCTTGCTGTTACTTGTTTCAAAATTTGTGTTAGGAATTGTGTAGTGTGATTGTGTGGGTGCAAAGTCATAGTTTGTATTAACCAAATATGCATTTTGGTAATTATCATTGGGTGGTACACAGTTTCTGAGGGGTTCCGAAGCAGACAAAGGTTCATTACCATCTACTTTCTTATCAGTAATTTTTACTGGAAAACAACTTTGAGTGCCTTGATCATTGAACGTTTTCCTCTCACTCGTTGTGTTCAGGAAATTTGAAAAATTATGTTGTCCTCTATAGTAATTATTAGAGTTATTTCCTGAATTCTCAAAAAATCTGTGTTGCTCTTCTGGTGCATATCTGTCATGATCATAATTTCTGTTTTGCACATTTGAGTTATAGTTGGTAAACCCTCTGCCTCGTTGCTGAGAGTTAAAGTTGCCTCTTCTCCTGTTACCCCTATTTGTGTAATTTCTTTCTCTAGCCCCATTGCCGGCATGTTTGTGGAAAAGGAAACAATTTCGTCTAAAATGTCCCGTTTTATTGCAGTAAAAACAGACAATTTTCTTAGAGCGGATAGGGTTTGTGTTTCGAACTTCTTGATTGTGTTCAAAAAAATGTGAGGTATTTGGTAATTCTCTTGTGTTTTTACCAATTTCAGTTTTGTTTACCTCAGTGGTGTAGGCTACCACTTCTGTGTCTTTCCTATGTTTGTTTTCTAATTCAACAATTTTCCTTTCTAATTTTAGTATGTGTTCATTAGTGGGTATTTCCGTCCTGTAAGCTTCTGCGGAAGCAACAATTGTTTCAATTTCTTGTGCCCTTTTTACAGCTTCGTCAAATTTGGAAATATTTTCTTCCAAAATTTTTATTCTGACTGTTTGTGGGAGGACGCTTATGAATTTCTGTAGCAAAATTTGATCAATGGCCTCAGCATTAGTAATTTTGAAGACATGTGTTGTGATTACTGTAATTCTATGAGCTATGCTCAAAATTGACTCATTGGGTTGGAAAGCAATCTGATGAAAATCAGTCATAGTGTATGTCATATCTGGTTTTTTGAAAAAGTCAATTAATGCACTTGTGAGAACATCCAGCGAAGTTGCATACCTCAAACGTGGAGTTTCTTTCATGTATCGGAAAGCGGCTCCGGTGAGCTTGCTTTTTAAGTACAAAATTGACTTCTCTTCCCCCCATTTGTTAACTCTAGCTAAATCCTTCAACTGTTCAACAAAGTACTCCACCTGGTCAGGTTCTCCTGAAAATGGAGCAATTGTGAACATGAAGGGAGCTTTTGTCGAGCTTGTGCGAGGGGTAGTTGCTGTCGGAGCAGCCTGACGGTTTCTAGCCATGTCTAAGCGTGTGAGCAAAACGAGAAAAAAGTCAAATTCTCATCACAGTGCACAACATGGAGTTGCAGCGAGGGAGAGAAAAAGTTATCACTAGCTCATACACCCAAAAAAACTTAAGGTGGAAATGAGTTTCGTCTGCTTGGGATTCCCTGACACACATAAAATTGAAAATGTATCACAGAATTTTCATATCATGTCACAAAGAATACCTCAATTTGTCTCAGTAAATATCACCAAAATATTTAAAATTTTCATTGTAAATTCACACAACAAATAATGCAACACGGGGATCATGCCATAAATTGAAAACATTTGTGTTCTGTGTGTTTTTGTCTGTGTCTCACACATATAAATAAGTCATATAAAAAGCATTTGCAAAACAATAGTCACAAAGAAATCAAACATTGCATAATAACCATTGGCATGACCCTATACAGGAACAGCTTCTCTTTTCATGACTGGGACTCTTATGATCATTCTCAATTCAATGAACAACTAGCTGTCGTGGCCGTCACGAAACTTTCTTCTATATCTATCTTATGAATTCCGGTTACAAAATAAAATACGTACTCGCTCGAATAATTGGAGACAGCTCCAATTTCCCAATTATCGTAATAACCCTGCAAATGCAGAATCAATGAGCGAAATTGGAAATCATTGCAAAAGCCTTGTTTAGATTAATTGCAAACATTTTATTTGTTAGTAAAAAGAAATTGGCAACAGTTAAAAATTTCAAATCATTGAAAGTTTTCAGATGTTTTTATAATTAAATAGCGTGAAAGCGATTTTTTAATGAATTAATTTTTCGCATTGTTGACTAAGCGCAAAAATCACCCCACCCTCCCCCTATGGCGATTGGCGCCAAAATTTAATCGATGCTTGCTTCCATATTGGGTTAGTGTTATTCCAAATTTCATTCAAATCGCAGCAATATTTCCCGAGATACAGTAGGTGCAATGACAAAATAAGCACTTTTGATTGCTCCACCCCCCTTTGAGATATTGACACACAAATTGAATCAGCACCTGTACTCAATAGGGTCTACCTATGGACCAATTTTCGTTTGATTCCGCCGGTTACTTCCTGAGATATAGCAGTCACCCCCGCGCAGAACACGTGCGATTGCTCCAACCCCCTTTGAGATATTGACAAACAAATTGAATCAGCACCTTTACTCAGTAGGGTCTACCTATGGACTAATTTTCGTTTGATTCCGCCGGTTACTTCCTGAGATATAGCAATCACCTCCGCGCAGAACACGTGCGATTGCTCCACCCCCCTTGGAGGAATTCGCTAAAAAAAGTCAGGTGCACCAGTTCACATAGTGGTACATATGTGCAAAAATTTTTGTTCGATTTCATGCAGTAGTTTTTGCTCTAGCGCGGCCACAAAAACTGGTCACACACATACAGACTCACACACAGACAGACACACAGACAGACACACAGACAGACATTTTCCAAAAATGGTCGAAATGGACTCAGCGCACCTCAAAACGTGCAAATCCGTCAAAATTCGACATTCGAAAATTTTCACGAAACCAATACTTTCTTCTATATATTAGATATAGAAGAAAGTAAAAAGGTAAACTTTCCTCATTAAATTAAAAGAGAAAAATTTAATTGCATGTCACAAAAAAAATTTGACAAAATGAATTCGACACAAAGTCAAAACAATTCACTCGCATACTGAGGAATTACAAAAGCAAAAGTTTTCATTCTAGAAAACAAGTCAAAATAGGGTAGGGAGGGTGGGAAAAAAAACATCCTGGTTGGTCATGAAACCAAAACATGTTCCGATTGGGAAAAAGGAAAAAAAAAATCTGGTCACGTTACCAAAAAAATATTACGATGGGGAAAGAAGAAAAAAAATATCCTGGTCACGTCACCAAAAAAATATTACGATGGGGAAAGAAGAAAAAAAAAATAATCCTGGTCCCGGCACCAAAATATGTGGTGGGGGTTTTGGGTTCAAAAGGTTTCTTCATGGAAAAGTAGTACATTTTGCGCGTTGTAACTAACCCCCAGGTTCTTCAGAACCCCCACCGAAGGGGATCTATACGCGTAGGATGTTAGAAACATTAAAAGGGTAAGAGGGCAACCGTCATTTTGGGAAACTGTTCCTGAAAAAAAAACAAAGTAGATTATAAAATGTAAGATGTTATAAAGTTACCGACAGCTTCGAGTCGCATCGGGGAAAGATTGGAGGATAGAAACATCCTGACCAGAAACCGGCTTTATTCTCCCTCGTAAGAATTTGACGAAGAGCATGAAAGGGCAAAAAAATTATCCATCAGTAAATAGTCAAAATTCATCAAAAACACAAAAAAAAAAAAAAAACACTCTGAAAGAAAAACACATGGATTTCTTAGGGGAAACATAAACAAGTAATTTATTGAATCATGTTATAGAGACAATATATCCTTTGAAAACATTTCACTATTAGTACTAGTTGGGAGCATAATTATTAGCTACACAAACAATGGGGTCTCACAGCAGTATGGGCATTGTATGGAGAACTCTCCAGCAAAATGATGACATGTTTCACAGACGCATTTAACTCAATTTTACAATATGTTCAGATTTGTCTACATAAAAAAGCAAATTTCATACTCATAATTTCTTATTTCCTCGTATTATCTTCAACAAACGACCCCGTACTGACATGGGTCAAAACTTTCACCACAAAAAGGTATATTTCAAAAACTTTCACTGAAAGCATGTCTAACTTTCCTCGCGGGACAAAATGGGAAGCGGTGAGCAGCCTTATGCACGGAGCACTATGTGCTTAGATAGTCCGCTATGAGCTTCTTACAGGGGCTTTCAAATGTAGGCGGTAATAGCAATAAAGGAGTTACTTGTTACTTTCTGCTCCATGTGTATTATCCAGATCACCGCTCACGGGCGGTAGTTTGTACCGGTGTCTCAGATGGCTAGACAGGGGGAAGATGGTGTCGACTGCAAATTATCTGCGGGCTCTTTCCACCGGCCACCGTCCGGGGTCCCGGAGCTCCTCCCTGCGCTCCTGCGCTCGCTGTTCAACCTCCTTCTTTCATCTTGGCAGTTCCACACCCGAGTGCCCGAGCTCGCAACACTTGCTTTTCGATGTGGAAGACAGAGAGCTCGCGGAAAGCACAAGCTACACAAAAACTTCCTGGGAGACCGCACCGAATTCCTTCCCATAAAGCCAAGTCCTTGACCTCGCTTTCCCTATTCGTCAGCGGGCTCGCCAGCAGTTAGTTATCCACGTGCCTTAGTTTCCGTTAGAGTTCTTGCGGTTGAAAAAGTTCGTTGCTTCATTTGCATTTTATTCTATGTGAAAAGTGTTGCAAAATGTTGCATCATCCGCATTTTTGTAGACGCTGCATTCCTGCATTCCCCGGGGCTCACGCTTGCTTTCTGGGCTCTGTTTCTCATTGGAACGATGAGTGGGTGCAGTTGTAAAGGGATTAATGTGATGCAATGTGATGCATATCACAGATGTTTTCCCCAATGTAGTCACAAGAATATAAACTAATGATGGGACTTATTTTACGTGTAATGTTTGGAAATGCTTGAGGAACTACTTTGATATAAGCCCCAAATCGGAAATTTGGCGACTTTTTTTCTCGCCAAGCAAAAAACCTGTTGCCACAAAAATTATTGCCACAAAACTTCAAAAAATAAACTCAAAAAATGGTACAAATGCAAGAAAATACTAAATTTGGCAACAGCAAAAACCTAAATTAGCTGTAAAAACCTAAATTGGCAACACCAAAATAGGAAACAGCAACCCTAAAGAGTCCGTAGGGAGTTCCAGATTTGGCGAGTAATTTTTGGGGGGGTATATCAAAGTTATACCATGCTTGACTCCAGTGCGATTGATTTTACAGGGTGCGACAGAGAAACTTGCTGATTTCAATTGGATGCTAATTAGCAAGAAGTGGTCAGAAAGGAGTGGGAAGAGTCTCATTTTAAAAAGAGGGTCCTGAAGTTTTATTATCTCATAGTATAGTTGTCGCCATGCGTTGGACAAAGGAGCAACGAGCGTTCGCCGCCGAATCTTACCTTTCAAATAATCTTTCGGTGGTCGCCACTCAACGTGCCTTCCGAACTCGGTTCAAAATTCAGCCCGTTGTTCTGGGAATCGACTGTTTTGTGGGTGAAAACATTCAGGGAAAGTGGGAGTGTGGCAAAAAGAGGCCCAGGAGGTCAACGGATTTCCAGAATCCTAGAGCACATCGAAAAAGTGAGATAGTCGTTTTTGCGCTCTCCCAGGCGTTCGGCGAGTAAACACGCTGCTGCTTTGGGGATTTTTGATTGGACACTGAGACGAATTCTTCACAATGAACTCCAGTTTCATCCCTACAAACTTGGTGTGGTTCACCAGTTGAGTGATAACGTCTCCTTGAAAGGTGACGTACCGTGGCCGGCCCGCTCTTCCGATTTGACACCCTGTGACTATTTTTATGGGGGTATCTCAAATCGATCGTTTACGACGACAAGCCCCGGACCCTGCAACGCCTGAAGAACAACATCCGGCTTGCTATCACCAACATCCCATCAGTCGATATGCTCGAAAGAGTTCAACAAATCTAGGGTACATGAGTGCGTCATTAACAGGGGCCGTCATTCTTCCCGATGTAGTTTTTAAATATAACTAATATAAAAATTCAGAATGGGTACCATATCTTATAAAAAATAGTAAACTGATACATGATGTACTTTTCCCTTAGTTGACTTTTCAAGTCTGCAAGTTTCTCCGCCGCACCCTGTACCTAGCTTATAACATTTCCGATTTACCTAAACATTATTTGTAGCTTGAATTTGTATTTAAGGTGTGTAATACAGTTTTTTAGTTTGTCCAGTCAGAAAAAATTGCCATTGTTTACAGGAGTAGCAATTGTGTGTATAGATATGCACTTTAATGTTGAAAAATTCATGAACGAGTGTCTCTAAAACACCATACCCGTCCAAAACCCGGACAGGGCCGGGTACCCGGCTAGTTTATAACATAAATGACAAACACATGACTATATAAATTAAAATACTTTAGAGTTAAAGTAGGATTTAAAAATATTACGAAGTTAATATCTTCTGTATGATATTATTGGTTTGTTGGTAGAAGTGCAAAATGTACTACTGGACAAAAAAATTGCTAGTTTGAGAAAGCTGACTTCTTTTACAGGATACCGCCATGACAATAACATTTTTTCAATTAAAGTGATCTTCTTAAAGTGAAAAGGTAGTAGAGGCATTTGTGAAAAAGCAATAATTACAGTTTGAATTATGAAATACAGAAAGAAGTGTTCCAAAACTTAATGGATTACATGCATAAAAAAAAGATTGCTGTGAATACAGCCAAAAATTTTTTATAAATACTTTTCGATTCAACTGTACACATATATTATCCTTTCTTTTGAAAAAAAAAATGTTCATTTATTTCATTTTATTTCTTAGGAATCGAAATAAATTCCAGAAGTTCAATAATTACTTTGTTCAATAAAATACATTTTAAAGATGAGGCTTGTTCTGAAGTAATGCTGCTTCAGAAGGAGCTGTATCATTACTTGAAAAGTTTATGGAATCCCAATCTTCTAGAGATTTTTTTTTCTTGTTATACAGCAGTTTTTTTCGGTGTATATGCATTTTTTTTTATCGCAGATTAAAACTAATATCAGACGACCAGTTTCTTCTGTATAAGCTGTGAGTAATATTTTAACCACGATTATGTTTCAGGTGTGGCCTACACTTCCGAATGTTCACCGTGTGCTCCGGGATCGTACAGCAGCCTGGGATCGAAGCTCTGCACACCATGCCCCGAGAACACGTACTCGGAGAAAGGGGCCTCGGACTGTGCCCCCTGTGACCCCGTCACTCAATATGCACGTAAGTTCAACCAATGGACTCCCGAAACCCGAAACTTATATTTTTTTTCAAAGTGGGGAAATACTAAATTTGTCGAATGTAATTCAAAATTTCACCAAATAATAAAACACAAGGATGTACACGTACCGTATATCTAACGAGAAGGAACATTAGACCTCATAAAAAATCTCTTGTAGAATCTTTAAAAAATAATTTTTTAAATTTAAAACAGAGATGGATTTTGTGTTGCAATAGTGTCCTTAAATTTTGAGCAAAATTTGCCGAATAAGAAATTTTGTGGGAGGTCACGGTGACCTCCAGAGACCTCATATCGAACGCCCTTTGTTCCATCTGTCAATCCCAGAAATGTAAAGTGTGAAAACTTGTTAAAACCATCAGAAAACAATGCTTTTTTCTCTCGATTCTTTAGCCTTCTTTCCCGTGAAAACAAACAATGAATTAAACAAATGAAAGTTATAATAAAAAGAAATAAAAAACTTGAAATTGAGATAAATTTTTCCTAAATTATTTTCAAAAATAAAAAAGGCTAAGAAATTCAAAGTTTTGAATTTACCTCAAAAAAAAAAAAAAAAATAAAATAAAATAAAATAAAATAAATAAATAAATAAATAAAATTAGCATTTAAAAAAGTAGGCTCTTGTGTGTGTTAGATGGAGAAAATGTATCAGTTCCTCTGATGAAGAATTTGTCAATCTGGCCTTTTTTTCACTTTTAGCAATTTTATACAGAGTAGAGTCATATTTTTTGTTCGAACATTGATCTATGTTTCATTAAAAAAGAGAGAAAGTATTGAGTTTTAAACTGGGTGTATGAGTCTTGTTTTAGAATTTGTATCAATAGAGGGGAAAAAAAGTTAATTTGATTGAAAATGGAATGAAATGAGAATAAAAGAAATTGATGTTTCAAAGAGTAGACTTTTTAGTTCTAAATCAATTTTTTGTTAAGCTCTTTTAATGAAAATCAATAAATTAATTAATTACTAAATTAAAACAAATACAATAATTAAAATTAAATAATAAATGTTAAACTAATAGAGATGGAAAAGCCAAAACGAGATAGTCAAATGATACTTTGTATAATGTTGAAACACACACATCTGACTTTATTCTCTATTTCAGTTATAAATTATTTACATACGAAACTCAAATAATTTAGATCACATATTTTTGTACTCAATAAACCTCGATTGATTTTGTAAATGTTATTTTATGCGAATAAAATAAATAGAATAGGTAAGAGGAATACACAAATAAAATAAATAAATGAAAATGAAAACAAAGCATTTTAACTAAAAGTAACTCTCAATGTGCTGTTACCCCAGAAATCTCAATGCATCTCAATGTGTCGACTCTTTAGCTCGTCTGTTGTAAATCCAGCAGACATTAACGACTATGACAAGCAGTTCGAAGTTAGTCTCATTCATCCTTAATGACGGGTAATGGATTAGTTTCGGAAAAATCGATACAGCCCGTTTCTCTTTTCTGGAAAATCAGGGCGGGCATATTAATGTTCCCTGCGAATCGACTAAAACTAATGACTTCCGAAAGTCACGAAGTAAAGTAAGTTTCAGTGAGCTGATACAGTTGACTGTAATTAGAAACTTTTTACTCAGGTTTGTATTGAATTTTTAGTGAAAAATATACTATTTATCTTTCGATAAAATTTTAATACATTTTTACGAAGCAGCTTCAAATGACTGATTTGTTTATCAAAATTGGTGCTTAGGAATTACTTTAAAACTTTTTGTAAGGTGTCCTATGAAAATAATGCTAGATTGGGTAATAAAGACAAATGGTACTGTTCCGTGTAATTATTAATGAATCCGGGAAATGTCACTAGTGTCCTAAATCGAAAGCCATGCCTAACACCGTTGAACGGTTCGATTTCAAAAAGGCAGAGAGCTTGGTTCAGAAAATGTCCCATGGTACAATTTCTGCTTAGTCCGATATTATTCTTTTTCTAGTTCTAATAAGGGAGGGGAATAAATAAAAAAAAAGAAACAACATCAATGCAAACGAAGGCGTCAAATAAACGAACCCAACGAAAAACAAAACAAAAACAAAGCAAAATCTCTTCACATTCCTTATCTCTTTTATCATCAGTACCCCTATATTTTAACAAAATTAGTAGACTTGAGGCATGCGCAAACGCGTCGGAGGTCGCCGGAAAAACATCAAACAATACCCGTGCTGCTTTAAAAGTTTCAGTCATCTGAAGCACAAGCAATCGCTAAAAATTTTTCTTTCGCTTGTAGATGCTATCGATTTAGAGACCACATTGTTAAAATTGTTGTTTGAGTTTGGCACTTTTCAGGGCTGAAACGCTTGTAGCACCAGCGACATCCTGCAAGTAGCCAAGATTGCACCCATAACTAGGGAGAAAAACTAGCACCCTTAACCCAACGTGCCCCGCGGGTGCAAGATATAACCTTCGCTGACGAAAAAGTTCTGTTATTGTGTTTGCTATTGGCACATTCATTATCACCATTCACTTAGTGGGGAACCAAAGACCATCGAAACCGAACTTTCTAGCCAGCATAGCCTTTGAGTCACTCTGTTTTCACCCTAGAGGGAAAGAATCACTCGTTTGGCACTTCTGCTTTTAGCGGCCCACGTAAGAGTCAAAGCCTTATTTAAAATTTGCGAAGTTTGTTCTGTGATGCGAAAATTATTCATTTACGGTCGTCCCCGCATAATCGAGCAAATTACTCCGTTTATACGAATAAAATATTCTGGAACCGATCATTTCCCCATGCCATAGACGGCAATGATAAAGATCCCCGCTTAAACAAATACCCCGCTTAATCAAATAATATTTCCTGGAACAGACAGCATTCGTTTAAGCGGGGCCGACAGTATGAGGACATACTTGGCTTATGAAATAAATTTGTATCACATGTTATGTATTTTGAAAACCTCACGGGGGGGGTTTTGCATGTGTTCTCAAAGTTGCTTGCATATTAAGATGCTTGTGTATAGCTTGTATATAGAAGTGTATTTACAATTGCATTCCATGTTCCAGCCAAAGGCTCGGCGACGTGTATGGAACGTCCCCCCTGCACCAAACAGGATTACTACGAGATGCGCACGCCCTGCGACAACGCGAAGCTCACGCAGATCATCTACCGGTGGATGGAGCCCAAGATCTGCCGGGACGACGTGGCGGGGTCCGTCTCGCTGCCCGTCTCGACAGAAAGGACCCCGTGTCCCCCCTGCAACCCGGGCATGGAGTACGCCAACGAGTCCATGTGCGCTTTCTGCGAGAAGGACCACTTCTCCGACGGATCGGCGCGTAAGTGATGTTTGAGATATAAGCACCTATCATCTTCAGCAGCTCAGTCAAATATACGACCAGAGCACATTCTAATTTGCATCGACCCGTCTTCATGTACTGCGCCTCTTCCCCCCTTCTTGTATACTATATGCTTGTAAACATTTGCAACATTCCACTGTAAAATGTTCGACTGGCCTCATCCATAGTGTTTTAGTATTTTTAACTCCGACTATATGGAGTTAATGTCATACCGTAAAATGGGGTGAATCGGAACACTTTTCAGCTTTGATTGTAAAAAAAGTAGTTAAAAGATTTTTTTTTAATTTGATTTTTTGGGTAAAAACTTCGGTCTTGCTTTACTTTTGATATTCCAAGCGAAGACAAAGCATTTTGAAAAATTTTTATTAAAATATATAGGAAATTATGGGTGTTCCGAATCACGCCGCTGATAGGGGTCAATCGGAACACTTGTTAAAATTTTTATTTTGTTTCAATTTAACTTGTAATAAGTCTCACAAAATGAGTAATATTGATGGGGGAGAATAAGAACAGATAATTACTGTCAAATAAATGCATAATTTCAATACCAGTAAACGTGCATAATTTGTCAAAATTAAAAATAATTTTGAACTTATGAAAAATGAAAAGTAATTTTAAGAAATGCTTTTGAATTGAAATACAAAGATTTAACATGAATGGAAGTCACTCATGTCGTCCACAAATATGTACTTGTCCTTAAAACTAGCAATTGTGACTTGGCTTAAGTTTTTTCATAACATCTCCTGGGATGAACTCTGTCTTTTCTTTAGTTTCTTGAAATCTCTGTGTTTCGGGGATTGTCCTGAAAGCTTTTTACGCTTATTCATCACTGTCTGTGTGCTGGATTTTTACTACATAAAGTCTATGTGACTTTCCCCCTCGTATTTTAAGTAAAAAGTAGTCTCCTGGAGAAAAAATCTTTTGAAATCTGCAACTGTTTGTCATTCTAAGATCTAGTTGCTCACGAGAAGGGATAAACAGTAATAAAACCTTGTCCTTGTCTTGATTAGAAGAATTGGGGTTAGAATCTTGATTTTTCAAACAGTTTCCTTCAAATAAGTTTGAATTGGAGCAACAGAAATAAATGTTCCGATTGACCCCGCAAATTTTTTTTCTATGCCATTTTTCAGAATTCTTCATTTTTATGACACAATTTATAAAAAATGTAAATTCTAATGCGGTATTCTGTTGTTCAGATACATGTATAATTGAAACATACCATTCTTAGTTTTTAAATATAAGAAGGTTTGATCTTGCATATGAAGTTTTGCAGTCTATGGAAATGTGATGTTTTTTAGCGTTCCACATGCAGCCCTCCTTAGAAGCCAATAGCGTTGCCAGATTGACAAAAGTAATTTTTTCCTATTCCCTATGATCTTACCTTACTAAGAAAAAAATTCATGGTGAAAAATACCCAATAGTTTATTTATGAAGAATTTCGTTGTACGGTCGGGAAGTTTTGTTCCGATTGACCCCACTGTTCCTATACACCCCATTTTACGGTACTTAAAATTATTCACCATATCCTCAAAGTTATCTATCCCACTCTCCTCGTCTACCGGTACAACTGCTTATATAACCTTCTGTGTAACTCAGTTTTTAATGAGAAAGTGCAAACTGCTAACTTCACGTAATTATATGTTTTAATTGTTTTATGTCTTTGTGTCATTATATGTTGTAAATGCTTTATGCTTCGTGTTACTATTCGTTGCAATCGTCTTTTGTTTATGTGAAAATTAGATATTGTAATTTGCAATGAGTTACCGCCCATAAGCCAGGGCTAAGGCAGAACTGAAGCAAATGCACCCACAGCTCGATCATAGCATCCTAAGACTGCAGTTTTGTCCTCATTGTGGACTCCTCAGTAAGGAATAGCCAATGATCGAGTTGGAGGCAAAGATCCCCTTAATAAGAGGATCTTTGCCTCCAGCTCGATCATTGGCTATTCCTAACTGAGGAGTCCACAATGAGGACAAAACTGCAGTCTTAGGATGCTATGATCGAGCTGTGGGTGCATTTGCTTCATATATTGTAATTGTTATAATTGTTAAATAAAAAGCCTCGAGGATGCCGTATCAGGTTAAGTCACCACAATGACAGGTACTGTGGCCCCTCGAGGAGTGAAGTGAAGTCAAATATACGCACTGCTGGAAAACAATCTGTAAGGTCTTTTGTCCCTCTTTTCGATTTATGTATGCATGAGCATCAATGGTTGTCTTCATAGTCTAAGAGCTATCAACGTTTTTGAGAAACAATTTTAAGACCGTCTGGCTCTTTAACATATCTTTCTTATATTCTTCCAAGCAGCATGCGGGGTGGCTGGTTACCGAGAGTAGTTGCGTTTTTCATTGGGTATCACTTTTTTACTGGTATAAACAGTGATTTTTGAGAAATTTTGGGGCAATGAGAAGCTTTAACCTGTCGTAAGAAAGGTATGCAATATATCGATGGAAAGCTTTATTTTTTACCTTTCCAATGGTTTTTGAATTTTTATTCTGCTGTAATTAGAAAAGAAGTGACCGTCATTTGCACGTAAAAACTTTTTTTTCGCACTTTTTAAGTTTTTAACAGCTCTGATTATTTATCTTGGCATATGCTTCCTTCACGCCAAGGTTTTTTTTTTTTTTAATCGGAAATGGTGAGGTGAAAAACTTTTTTTCTTCGATTAATATGAGGTAGAACTGCACTAAAATGATTTAAAACTCATTATTTTAACCAACCAAAATGTGACGCTCAGTCAAAAACGCAACCACTCTCGGCCGCCAGACCACCCGTATGCTGCTTAGAAGAGTACAGGGAAAGATATATTAAAAAGCCAGATGGGCCTTAAAATACTTGTTTTTTTTTTTTTTTTTTTTTTTTTTTTGACGTTGGACTATTAGTTTCAATCAAAGTCTTAGAATAAACTACACGTTAAGTTAAAAATATTAAATACATTTTATTCAAGGTGCAGAGTACAATTATGGCCCTGCTCCACATCAAAAGCAGAAAAATAAAGCAGAAACGTAAAATGGATTAAATAGTGCTCCTATGGAAAGTAAGGGCCCTGCTCCACATTGACGTAAAGCAGAAAAATATAGCAGAAGCGTAAAATGGAGCAAATAGTGTTCCTATGGAAAGTACCCGGATTTTCAGTTTCTGCCTTCAGTTTCGGTCGCGTTTTACGCTGATGTGGAGCAGGGCCCTAACCGGATTTTCGGTTTCTGCCTTCGGTTTCGGTCGCGTTTTCCGCTGATGTGGAGCAGGGCCCTAAGAGACATGAGCTTATCTAATACATTAAACTCTTCCTCTGATTTTTCTGTTGCTAAACATTTAGAGTTATTAGTGTTTTGGAGCAGGGCCCTTACTCTGTAGACTATTTTTAAATGTCGAGTAGTTAAAATTATGTTTGTTCTCAAGTCAGTCACATCGTTGCAAATTATTTATTTTTCAACTGATGTGTGGGTCCGTAAACGTGACTAGTGTTCGTTTGTATTTCCCTTTCTGTACACTCATGGTAGATTGTTTGTTGCAGCTTGCAAGACTTGTCCACCTTCTACTGCTCCAAATTACGGCCTCTTCTTCAAGTGGTGGCCGGAGATTCCACCTGGAATGTATTCTCGTTGCATGAGCTTGGAAGGTAAAACTCTTCACTAGCAGTTCAATGTCTTATTTTAATAAGTATAGTCTGCTTACGGTTACAATGCAATTGGCAACGTCCAGATAGGATGAGCCTATATGAATGGAAGAGGGGGGTATATTTGGTGTGCGTGTTTCGCTTAATTTAGAGGGAAACACACATCTGCAAAAGCTGGCATCTCTAGAAACATCGACAGGTTCATTCCGCCGGGAAATACCGGAAAAGGCGAACATCTGTAAGCCTAATGTTTGCCTTTACATCTCATCCGTGGTCAGACAGTACTAACATTTTTCGTTTAAATTATAATTTACACTGTTAAAAAATTTCCTGAAATTTTACAGTAAAAGTTACTGGCATCCATGTTGCCAGTAACTTATACCGTAAAATATTTTTTACTGTAAAATTCTACGGAAGAGAAAACGAGAATTAAAAAGAGCAAGATACGAAAGAAAAGGTTCGCGAGCCCGGGACTCAATTTTTAAACAATGCTCTGCTATCCACGGCACCAGATGAGATACATCAGGAGAGTGGAAATAGGGTGTCATCTGCATCGTACAGTAAGTCACGCGGTGATCAATTGGCTTTGCAATCGCGAGTTTTTTATCGGTACAATTTACTGTAAAAATGTTCTGTACGGTAAACGCTACATTTTACAGTAACATTTACCGTAAAAGGTTCCTGAATTTTTAATTTTTTGAAAATCAAAAACATCCCACGAGTAGTGAATTTTAATTAGTCAATATTTGTTATTTAACAATATGCCAGATCAATGTTTTATGCAGCTTGACGATGGTTATGTATTTCCTTATTCTAAATACATTGAAACAGTTTAGGTTCAGGAGAACTTTTTTAAGTTTCACTCCTCTATACACTGGAGGCTATTTGAATATCTACAATTCATGAACATGGATGTGTTTATAAATTCAACAACTATTAATTAATCATTACTTGCACATATATTGCTTTCACATATTATTTGCATCGCTGCCAGCATATATAATATAATCATTGCAAGTACATATTTATTTGACGAAGCAAAATAACTTGCATGCATGGTCTCCACACGTTTAAACCAATTAAATGAAGCTTCCAAACAGTAAAGCATATTAAACAAACGCTTCTTAAATGTGAAGAAATTGAAAAGAATAAAAACATTGAGCAGCCTGTAAGTTTAAAAATAAGCCACAAAATGACAGAAATTTCACGACAGTTTCAGTTTTAGTCTAATTTTACTTTGCAATTACTCACCAATACAATACAATATCTTGTTCTACCTGAATAGTCAAGCAAGAAAAAGCTGGCTCTCGAATTTACAATTATTTCTATTTGACACCTTATTACTTCCTATTGTTTGCTGTAATAAATGAATTGATTGCTAATTGATATCATACATTAACGTTTATTACAATACATGACGTTTGTAAATGAATGAGTCATTGGCTAGAAAAAAAGGGGAATGAACATAGCTTCCATTGATCATTCTAACATTAAGTTGCTCTTCGAGAATACTTATGAGAGTAGTTATTCACTGTTTGACTTTATAAGAACAATTTCTTGACAAATTAATTGCCCAGTTGCACCGTAAAAACTCTCTGTTTCCAATATGACAGATAATTAATATCATAAGAAACTTGGATTTTAAATCTTTCTTGTTTTTTTTTCAAGAGAGTCTTTTGTAAACTTCGCACACTCGCGTATTGTACTTTTCACCCCATGTTCACACTACTGCGCATGTTCATTAAAGTCGACTTGATCCCCCCCCCGTCACAGTTTACTTATTAACTAAAATACTCTTCTCTCTGCAGAAGGGGGTTGCATGTCGAATTCGGTGTGGCAGCCGGCCGGAGATCATATCCGAACCACGTCCGGCCAGGGACTGGACTCGTACCTCATCCTGTCTCTGGAAGTGCCCGGATTCCGGACGAAAGAGAGGCTCATCAACGGCCAGGCTCTGGAGATCGGGACGGTCAGCTTCACCTTTGAACTCGCTTGCTCTCAAGCCTGCACGTTCGTTTTCATGATGGTGAGCAGAAATTGTTCTTTTTTTTAGCAGCTAGTTTTTCTTGAGAGAGAAATGAACACACAATATTACAAAGAATTGTAGTTACTTTAAGGTTTATCTGCTTTAGGTTATTTAAAACTATTCAAAGAACGAATCGTGTCCGATATTTTTGTATTTCTCATGCACTTCGTATATTTATCATAGCGCCAATTTAAAGCATTTTCAAACCAATGCAGTTATACTAAAAGAGAAAATTTTACAAGTTAATTCTTTAAAATGTATACATTTAAGTGGTGATGTAAGGGTCTTATGAGTCGAAACGATGAGGAAAAATTAAATTATATTCACCGAAATCAAAATTACTTTAAGCATAAGAATTAAATCATACAAATATGGAAGAAATATAATATAAATATAATAATATAAAATAAATTATACAGCAGAATAAATATAAATAATACAACCATCAGAACCATAAATTCAATTTGAATAAAATCGCAATGTTGCATTTGCTTCTAATTTGTCGAATTGTCAACAAAATTTGCTAAAAACCATATTTTTGGAGGTCACAGTGACCTTCCGCAACGTCCTGTTGGGACGACTCTGACAGCTTTTCTTGAGGAATCTAGATGAGGCTGGCAGATGACTTAACTATTCGGGGAAATAATTAGCAACAGCCTAACAGCATTGAAGCATTTTCCTAATTGACCAAGCTACACAGCTTTCGCTTCCCTCTTTTAACTATTCTTTTTACTTTTTAACACTTCCAACTTTTAGAAGAAAATTGTAGAACGTAGCGCGCGACGCTTTTAACTATCATACCTATAAGTAAGCAAGAAATTGAAAAAGAAAAAACGATCATTGAGAATAAATGTATTGCCATGACCTTCTAGAGCAGTGGTGGCTAACCTTTTTATAGAAAGTGCCACTCTCAGGAGAGAAAAAGCTCAGCGTGCCACATTATATTTTTTCAACAAGCTGAAAATTTTTAAAAAGTTAAAAATAGATTTTGTTTTTTCTGACTATGAAATTCTTACTCAAATGAAACATTTTTTCCTGTAAATCTGAGTAATTGAAATTAAAATGATGATAAAGATAAAACAAGTCCGAACTTAAGAATTATCGTTAATAAACACTTTTATAGGTTCTGTCAGTTGACTTATGCTTAAAATAGAAACAAATAACATCGAACATTCTATTCTAAAAATTAAACACACTGTACTTAATGTGGTTTATGAGTCTGTATCTTTTTTACCGTCTTTAATTTTAGGATTAGTTCTTGAGAATCCTAAAAAGTTTAAGTGCTGTGAATTAATATTCAATAGTATTTAGATTTTTCATCATTCATAAAAAAAAATATTTGTTTAGAGGCGTATTTTGAACCAAATCTACAACAGCACTAGCCGGCTAAAGTGTGTAAACGTGAAAAAAAAAATTGTTACAAATTTCCAAATTTCTATATAACATGGATGACTTTCTGTTGAAGTAAGCTCTTATATTTGATCACCAAAGCATAAGGTCAATAATTCCGATTTGGATTTCAGAAGGGTAACAAGTAGTAACTTGTAGAGAAATAGACAAAGAATTTGAAAAAGATCAGCATTTCTTTATCATCCTGAAAATCATCAAACCTAACACTGAATGAATACTTAAAATAGGTGTAAAATTTTCTCCATATATCATTGGAAAAATTACTAAATTTGGGTTGTTACATTTTGGGTAGTATTAATTTTTAATGTTTTATTCTTTTTTCTCCAAAGTAGAGAAAGAAACTGAAGTTTCATCATAAAAGAATGCAGATGGCCTTATACTGGTTTAGGAAACTTTTTTTGTACTATCTTAAATTTAAATTACTTAAACGCCGGACAATTAGAGATGACGTAGCTAAATTCAATTGCTATTCTTCATTCCTAAGTAGCAAGTCCTCATTGCTTTCCTTCCAGATATTTTAAAAAACACAAAACACACTCCCTAAAATTCTAAAATCTTATGACTATTTTTCCTTTGGATAGCTATCGCACATTTCAATGAAGGAGTAACTTGCCATACTCTCCTCTTTCTCCTGAGAAAAAGTTCACAAAACATTCAGCGTTCTAATTCGTAGTTTGTTAATACAATGAACTCAATAGGTTCACCAACAGAGAAAAAGTCTCATTGTTTCGCAAGGAGTTTCTGAGATAGATAATTCGATGACACTTTTGAAGTCTTTTTTCCCAAATTATTTTCAAGTAATGTAACAAAAACAATTTAAGGGTCTTCATTTGTGCAAAAATACCGAATTTTGTCAAATTTTGGTTTCTTAATTTTAGTTGCAGAGTCAACTTTTTTTTTTTAATTTCATCACCCGTAGATAAACCTATTGCAGATCAAGAATCCATTCTTCAGCATCTAAAGTTTCATTCGTGCCAAGCTCAAATATGCTTTACAAAGCATTGTCTGGAGCGTCGCAGCTTTCGTTGGGTGTCCGAAGCTAACGCTAAGTACTTTGCAATATTGTAGTTCAGACAATTTGTAAACCAGCCTTCTGACACTTAATCGTCATATCATTATATTTATCAGTTTAAGGGTTTTAGTTTTTATCAATATTTTTGAGATCGACATTTTTTCCTCAATTTTGGAGTTTTTTCAAAAAGTCTTTGCGTGCCACTGTTACAGCTCTGCCGTGCCACATTGTGGCACGCGTGCCGCGGGTTGGCCACCACTGTTCTAGAGACACACGAACGTATTTCAGGTGCAAACCGAAGGTGTCCGCACTTCTCTAGAAATAAATTTTACACTGCTGACTGTAAATCTGGATTGTAATATTTTCATCCTTAAATACTTAAATTTGCTCGATTGGAGGCCACAGGAGGTTATTGGGATCTCCTAAGGCCTCCAATCAAACCGCCCCTTGTTCCAGTGAAACTGCAATGAATTCTTAAGAATAAATTGATTACGTGTTCGTATAGCAAGGGCAGATCTAAAAAGGTTTCAAAGGAAGTGCGATTGATTTTATTACGTACACCCTTTAATTGAAACAATTTTTTTTCATGACTTTAAAATTATCCCTTTATTCTTCACCGATTATGCTAAAATTAGTAAAAATATGGATGAGATACTTAAATCCTTTACCTATCATCAATTTCCACTAATCAGAAGCTTATCTACTGTTCAAAGGTACCTTATTGTACTGGTCGGCCAGTCTATCGGTTTATGAAGAAACAGCTTCTGACTCCACCAATGAAGAAAAATCGCTATTTGTGGGTGTTAAAATATAAGAATTGAACAGCTAAAAATTGGAGGAAACGATTATTTAGTGACAAAATTCATTTCATTATCCAAGGTCAACGAACTCAAGACGTACGGAGATCTTCAGGTGAAAGAATTCAGGTTTGCCACATGAAAACATTTGTAAATCACCCTAAAAAGATGTTTTGGGGTTGTCTCGGTTACAATGGGATTGGTTTCTTGAAGAATGTTGATGGTATGATGTATTCTGAGAAATCTATTGCTATTCTGGAAATAAAATACTTTACTAGTTTTGAAGGAACCATAACAACATGAAACGGTATTTTTCTAGCAGGATTTAGCCCCTTGCCATGCGTCCAAATGATCAAGAAATTCATGTCCGAGAACCAAATTGAGACATCTAAATAGCCTCTCCTGATATCAATCTAATCAAGAATCTTTGGGCTATATGCAAAAATCGACTATTGCATGAGGACTGTTCAACTATGGAGAAGCTAATCACTACGCTAATTCATAGACACACATATTACAAATGAGTGTAAAAAAAAAATGATATATTCCATGCCGAATCGTGTCCAAATGTTTATTAAGAATTGTAGACATCATATCTGTACCTCAGAACCGGACTAACGTAAGTCCATTTTCGTCATTTTTCGGTAGAGGGGAAAAACGATTGTCGAATACATCGTTTTTCCCCTCTACCGAAAAATGACGAAAATGAACTTACGTTAGTCTGGTTCTGAGGTACAGATATTATGTTATAAAAAGTTTTGGTTTTATAGAAATTTAAACAAAATAGTTCTTTTCTTAGTTTTCTCAATTTTTCGAGTTTATTTCAATTAATTTGCACAAGGGTGTATTCTTTCTGCACATCTTGGCTTACAAATGTTGACATCATATGTTTTGAACTTCAATTGCGAAACTTATACTGATGAGAGCCTTAAACCTCCCTTCTGCTAGCACCAAAAATCGTCTAAAAATGCCTTTTATGAACTTCAATGTTGAAAAATGTTGAAAATTTACCACTGGTGAGTCGATCAAGGGAGGGGTGATCGCTTCCAACGTCCCTCTCTTGTATCCATCCCTCTCTTACAGTATGATATAATTTATTGGAATATGAAGAATATCTTACCTTGTTTAAGCTGTAATGAAGCATTGAAATATTTCATGTCGTATTTTTTTCATGTTATATTATTTCCTTCCTTCAGGGCTCAAACCGTAAACCAGTTACAGAAATTCAAAGCTGGAGTGGAAGAACGGAGAAGCAGCATTTCAGGTAATCTGGAATACATATATCTTTTCTTGAAAAGATCAATTCTGTCTCCAAAACTAATTACGCTCTTGCCATTTAACAGATAAAATAAACTGAAAATAGACAGCGTTCCGACAAAAGAAAAAAAATCTGACTTGCTGCTTTAGTATTTTATAGAGCTGACGAATGAAAGATGGAGGCTCTTACTAGACCTAAGACATCATTTCAATCTCAGTTTTCAAGCTTTATTGATTTACGAGTTTATTGTACAGTGCAAACCCTGATTAGTTGGCACCTTGCCATCAATATTTG
>JAXGGA010005112.1:0-81154 GCA_038373865.1 Uloborus plumipes
AGTAGGTTCATTTTCAAATTTCGGCTTCAAAACTTTCTCATCTTCTTTACACGAGAACTAAAGAGTTTTTGAGATTTTGATTATTTGTTCAGCAATCTCTGCACTTTATAAATGAATAATACAGTCCCGCATTTCCTCCACCAATCACATTTAAAGGGATATTTGCATAAAATCTGACTATTGTCTAAACTTTTGCAACAATGTAAAAAACTATCTTTTGTAATATCCAAAATTTGATTCCAGTTATAGTTATAAGAACTCCAGACACGTATTTGGGACCATATTGTGTACCTGCAGTAGAAATTTGAAAGCATTTCGTTGAATAGTTTTCTTTTTATTCCCATATTCGCATTTTGTCTAAACTTTTGAATCGCAGTGTATATATATCTATCTATATATCTATATATCTATATATCTATCTATATATCTATATATCTATCTATAAATCTATATATCTATCTATATATCTATCTATCTATCTATCTATCTATCTATCTATCTATCTATATATCTATATATCTATCTATATATCTATATATCTATATATCTATCTATATATCTATATATCTATCTATATATCTATCTGTATATCTATCTATATATCTATATATCTATCTATATATCTATCTATATATCTATCTATATATCTATATATCTATATATCTATATATCTATATATCTATCTATCTATCTATATATCTATCTATCTATCTATCTATCTATATATCTATATATCTATCTATCTATATATCTATATATCTATCTATCTATATATCTATCTATCTATATATCTATCTATCTATATATCTATCTATCTATATATCTATCTATCTATATATCTATATATCTATATATCTATATATCTATCTATATATATATATATATATATATATATATATATATATATATATATATATATATATATATAATAAAACAAATAAAAAATAATAATAATGAAATAGAAAATGGCACATTAGGAGAAGTGAAAGGAGAAAGGTTGAATCCAGAGCTCATCAGCCGTGGGGGATTCAAGAGTGGTCGAAAGACCAAAAAATTTAAAAATAAACTATAGAGAGGATGTTTTAGTTCAAAATATGCAGTCTACAGATCTTCATTGGGCAAAAAAGCACCAATGTGAGCCTGCAAACCGCACATTAGAACAGAAACCTAAAACTAAAAGCAGGGGTTTCGCCTCGACCGCTTAGGAATAAAATTCCCAAAAACCGGCCACCCACAGTACGGTCCTGCTGTGAAAATAAAAACATCTCACCTGAAGTTCCGCGCGACAAAATCCAAAACTATGGGCTTTTGGTGTGGTCTCTTCGTTTTTCCTCTTACAATTCTGTTATATATATATATATATATATATATATATATATAATATACACTTGAAAATGCGTACTTCTGAAATTCGAAAAACCGGACGGCTTTTTAAAGAGTAAAGAAATATTACTGTAGAAAAATGGAAGGGGGGTCCGGGGGTTTGCCCCGGAAATTTTCATAATTGTACCTCTAAAAACTCCATTCTAGACTATCTTGGTGATGTTCGATCTCTTCCTCAGTCAGTAAAACACGATTGCCGGCCATTTTTAATAATGTGAAAGAAAATGATAGGATACAGAAATTCTTCCCAGCGGTTTTTTCGAAATATCAGTTCCAAAAACGCAATTTCAGACGAATTTCGATCATAATGGGAGGTTTAGACACCTACCTCCGGAAAATTTTGACATTTATTTCCTAAAAAAGACATTCCTTAATGATTCTGGGAAGGGGAGGGGGTGGCAATGAAGTCTGTAACACAATGATATTCGCTGGAGAATCGTACTTTTTCATTCTAGGAGTTTTATATTTTTTCATCTCATTTTTGCATTTTTGGACCAACGTTTCGGGGGGGGGGGGGGTTGTCCCCAAAACACCCCCACTAGGTACGCCACTGGTAATGTTTTCAGCAAATTACATTTATTTACCTACAAATTTATTGACCTTGCATTTTCTTAAATTTATTTATCATTTTCTCATTGAAGGTATACAAACATTAAAAAAAAACACTAAATTTTTTTCCACCGATTAATCGACCAAGTTTTGCTGATTGTAAATAATTAGAGAAGTTACGAATTGTTGCCTATTAATCGGTGCATTCTTAGTTCGTACCAAGAATCATGTATTGTGTGTTTTACGTTTATCTCCCACCTCAGAAGCAGGGTTTCTTTTTTTATGATATTTAGCTTAAAGAAACTGAGACAGGTATAATATGCCTTGGAACCCATAGGCTATCCCCTCACTGAGGTTTATTATTTAGCATACTCCAAATTTTTGATGATTATATAGTGGTAGTTACAAGTTATATTTATCGTGTAAACCTATTAAAATGCAATTCTGAAATTATATTCATTAAATTTTCTTTTATTTAACTTTTAATGCCTTAATTTTGAAAAGTGTTATCTCTTGCTTCTGACAGTCAAATGTTTCTTTTTTTTAATATTTGTTATCGATATTTTGTATTTAATTCCGGTACTTGTAAAAAACAGTTGTAGAAATAAATAGACAAATAATACAATAAACCTTGAAAAAGAAATTATAAGTATTTTAAGTGGGTTTTAAAATTCAAAACTAATTTGCATGTTTATTATGCAAGGATGAAACGCTTCTGCAAATCCGCGATTTTCCGCGTCTTTTTTTTTTTTTTTGCGATCTAAAAATTATAATGTTGTATCAAATTAAAAAAAAAAAACCTCATTTTTGAAATAAAGCTTGAAATAAGTTGATTTAAAGTAGTAGAGGTTGAAATTACTTCCAACTTCCAAAATAAGAAAACTATGTTTAGGATGCAGCAGGATTGAAACCTCAAGTTGACATGTAATTATCGATGAACTGTATGTACTCTATTTTGGCATCCTGCCAAAAACATAAGTTTCCATTGTTGGAGATTGAAATTAAGAAAATTCAGCTAAGATTTTTGAGACCTTGGGCAAAAAATTGAAAAAATTATATTGATCTTTAAAATTTATCAAAATAACTAAAGACCATACAATATTAGTTAAAGAATTCATTTCTTAAGATACACATGTCTAATTCATCTAAAATTGCAACCCCTCACACTTTTTTTTTGTTTCTACATTGTTATGAATGACTTAAAAAAGAAATAGGAATGAGAGCAATTAAGAGGTTTCAAAAATAATTAAAAATGCATTCAATCTGTGGATTTTACTTTCAATTTCACAGCACAAATCAAGAGGAAATCTCACATGACTGTAATTTTGCTTAATATTGAATGTTATTTTGCATAATACTAAAAAAAAACATCCAAATTTTAAGCCTCACAATTTTTCCTCTTTTTTGACTTAGAGCTGTTTTCATCCCTGTTATTGAATAATCCTAGGTTTATATTATTAGATTAAGATTTTTAAATTTCATTCATTTTTGTAAAATGTTTTTTTTTTACTTGTTTATAGCAAATATGTGCTACAGAAGTCAATGACAAAATTGAGCCTCAAGATACACCCACCAAGCTTGCTCCAAAGCTTCCTCCGAACTGGCGGACTGCTACTGATTCTGATGGAAATGTGTACTATTATCATATCATTACAAGGTAACTTTTTCTCTTTGATTTCCATCTATTTTGGGTAGGAGTGCTGCTGATATGGTGGAACTGCGGTATCTCGACACATGGATAACTCGACAACCACAGCAGTTCAACATTTATTTTTCCAATATTTTGTCTAGTACTAATTTCAAAGGGTGTAAACCTCTAATTAGACACACATTTACAAGAACTTCTATGTCAACATCCACTTGCTATTTTAGGCCACTTTTGCTACAAATATTCTTTCAGATTAACCTTTTCTGAGAATTCTGATGCTGTTCATGGGTCAATCAATTCATTGTTTTCTGAAACGAGCTCTGTTTGAGAATTGCCACAGGTACCCAAAGGAGACAGCCAACCGCACTTTGTGCTGTTTCTGCCGTCCGAGGGCTGCAAAAGAGTTGGAGAAATGTACCTGTGTGTGTGTGGAACAGTCCAGAAACAAAGCAGCACCAGCACAATATATGTTTTTCAAGCAAATTAAGCAAGGCTTTTCTCTTTGACAAGGAGCTGTTATTTCTTTTCAAAAATTATGGATTTTTTCCTAATATGGTATTCAAAATTGTCCTATTTATTTTGCTGCGTTATTTTCAAAAAAAAAAAAAAAAAAAAGAAGTCAAAAGAAGGAGAGAAAGAAAAAATCATAAACTGAAATTATATTTTAAAACATTGATGGTAAGCACTTTTAATAAGCAATACAGAAAATAATACAAAAGTTGAAAATCTGGAATACTCAGTAAGTCAGCTTAATATCAGCTTAACTCAGCATATTTTTGTGTTCCCTTGCGGTGTCGAGTTACCGAGGTTCCGTTGTATATTACTAACGAATATACTCTTTTTGGGCTTTGAAATTGTAAACCATAAGAAGAAACCTGTATCGTGTCAAGCTCTTGAATGAATGAATGAAGTGAGCGGGAACGCCCTTAAAAGAGCGCAAGCACTGCAACCACAAGTCTATTGTACTATCCCCGTTAGAACTCTTAATAGAGTCCCATAGCTGAAACGAACTTCAGCCAGGCATCTAACAGGTAAGTTAAACAATTCCCGTGGATCTAAACAGTGGTACCCCAGATGTTCAAATCTGTGAGCAGAATAAAAATCACAATCACACAGTACGTGTTTTGAGTTTTCTTCTGCCTTTAGGCAGCCTCTGCTAGCTGGATCATCAGTGACACCTATCAAGTTGAGGTGCCTGTTAAGAGTACTGTCCGGTAAGAAGCCCAATCGACATTTTGATCTCCTTCCTACCCAAACTTTATAGCTCCCTGGATCTCAACCAGGGTTGACGTTGATTGACAGCTTTAGCTTATCTCTGTGAGTTAGCCTGAAGCCAACTGTCATAAATAGATTTCTTACAGTATTGCATTGTAGAGCAAACCTAGAGCAAGTTCGGGTTGGCTGATTTGGACCCAATAGTTTTTTTTTTTTTAAACTCTTTTACAAACCATAGTTAAGCCACATTTGGGATTTTTTTAATTTTTGAGAAGCTTTAAATAAAATTATTTAAATCAAATACTTTCACAATTGTAAACTTTTTTATTATTGATTTATTCTAAACTAAAGACAATTAACACATAAATTAAAATTAATTTTGAATTATAATAGCCTTGATAAGTGCATTGTTTTTTACAATTGGACAAATATTAAAATACACCGATATACTACTTTCTTAAGTCTTAATGGAGTGTAGTATTTTTTTTTTTTTTCAAAAATTCAAAATAGAGATCTTGCTTTTTACTGTAATTGATCAAGAAATAATTCAAAATACCTTCAATAAATCATGCCATGTCTGCTTTTCTGAAGGTTTATAAGCTGTTTAGTAAACTACACTGCTCAAAAATTTATACGTGGCTATTTTTCTGCACATTATCATGCGTCACTAAATAAACGAGACTTTTCTTTGCATTTTTTCAAGACTGGCCAGATCAGATATCCGGTGCATCACCAATCTTTATTAAAGGTGTTGTGAATCTGTGTTCTGAAAATGAAAGAAAAAGCCTCTTTAACAAGTTATTGTTCTCTAGGGAAACACAATGGGATCCTCCTGATCTTGATGAAGCAGAAGATCCAGATAGTGAGACTCCTACATATGATGAACCAAAAGTATGATTTTACTTCCTGAATTATCTTACTAAAAATCTATTCAATCATTTAATCATATTGACATGTTTGTAAACTGACTCCTTCATTATGTTCAGCATTTAATGAAGCACATAAAGATGCATCACAGAATGTCTTACAAGAGTGTGTATGTATATATACACACAGACATACATACATTTATGCTTTCAGTTGCTCATCTAGTACGATTTTGTTTTTAGTTACACATTTGTTTTTAGCTGAAACTTTATTTTTTGTTTTGCATGTTGAATATTTTATTTTTTTCCTCTCTTGTAAGTTTTTTAATTTTCTTCTTATATTTCTAGGAGCGTAAGCATGCAACTCATTCACGTAGGTCCCACAAAAAGGTAAAATATAAGATTGGGTAATTTTTGGAGAAACATTAAATCAGGGCTCTATCAAACTCTTTATTCATTTGTGTTTGTTAATTTTATATTTAACTTTCTAGATTATTTTTTATTTCTTTTTACACCATCTAAATTCAATTCAAAATTATTTACTTCTTACTTGCCCAAAAAAGAAAGTTTTTCATATGGATTTGAAAAAAGATGCACATTATTAGAGATATATAGTATTATATTTTTCCTTATTCATTCAACATTATCATTTTGTTTCTTTTAATTAATACAACCTGTTGACTGTGGGATGAATTCTGGAAGATGCCTTGAAATCAAGTTTTGTTTACTATACCCGGCAACTAAGAAAAAAATTGTTTTTCAGGAACGTAGAACAATAGGTCAGAAAATACTATGTTCCCACGAAAATAGTTGCACATTATTTTTTTAGAGGCAGCAGAAGTTGAGTTGTTCTGGCAGCATTCTTTGTCATTTCTTGCCACCTCTTGTGAATTTTTTTGAATGTTTTTGACTTTAAAGTGGTTTAAAACTTGTAAATATATCTGGTTAAAGCTTATTTGATATTATCAAGTCAAAATAAAACTGAAGAGTCATTATTTTTGCATGTAACTGGAAGTTTTTCAGAAATTCAACGTTTTTTTTTTTTTTAACATTTGTTTGTATTAACTTTTCGCTTTAAACTATACGTATTGTTTTGATAATTGAAATATTTTATATCTTAAAATTCCTAAAAATATCTTTTTGAAATCTTAAAGCAGTTAATTACAAGTTTTGATACAAACAGTGAGAGATTTATTGTAAATTTAAGCATGGGAGCCTATAATCTTCATGCTTATTTTGCGAGTAAAAATCGCAATTTTACTTGATAATATCAAACATGTAGCATAGGGGTGCACAACCTTTTTCAGCGAATGGCCGCACACGTAAAAGAAGCTCTATTGAAGGGCCGCAGCAAGCCCATCATTAGGAGGGGTCATGAAGTGTAGGGTTATTGCCAACCCCCAAGTTTGAGAAATTCTTTTTTTTTTAATATTTTATCATATAAATTGCATTGAGTACATATCCTTTGCCTACAGGAAAATTTTTAAAATGATGGGCTTAGCATCATGCACCAGTACTTTGCTGATGTTAATAAATGTAAGAAAAATTTGTACACATAATTGATATACTGATTAATACTGAACCTTTTCACTAAATGACTTGGGGGAAAAAACTAATAACTTAATTTAAACACAAAACTGGGAAATATTGCATACACATGATTCAGAGGGTTAATTAGAAAATTAAAACTGTTCCAGTGAAGAAAATGGAACTCTTGGAAAAACTGCAAACAGTGCAAAAGCAACTAGGCCAGTGCAAAGACAAAACTACCAATAGATGGTAATTGCATAAATACCAAAAATAATGAGATAACAAAAAAGTAATCATACCAAAAATTACAAACATTATACAATTAAAAATTCAGAAAAGTGCTATGAAATCAAAATTTTCAATTGGATGGTTGAGACTGAAATTTATCTACCAATTTTGTTGCGTTTGTTGATGAAATTCTAAACATGCTTGTATTTTAATTAATATTTTTTCATTATGGAGGTAAAGTTGTGTAGAACTGTTAAAGCCCCTACTATTAGAAACTTGATTTGCATATATCAGAGGTCAGAAAGGCAACTAGCCCTTTCTCTTTCAAGAGCTTCATGAACAAGAACTCCAAATGATTTATGCTCCAATTTAATGTTTAGGTGTTTTACTTCGAAAAATATCCATTTGCCATGTGGTGAGTGCAAAAATTAAAAAATGGTGATTAAAAAAATCGTATTTATTTTGAAATATGCAGTTGTATTATTGCTCAATATGATTTGTATAGTGCACTACTGCACAAATAAGAAGAAATGTCTTGCCCTGAAAGCCGATGCTAAAAGATTGCGGGAAAATTTTACTCAAACTCTAAAATTACGCTTTACACATGGCACCAAAGAAACATAAAAATATGTCAAAAATGCAAAGCATTTAACAGGAAAAAGTGAAATAAGCAGAATTTTTAAAATTCAAGTAGGAAACATAGGCCTTGAGGAGTGAAATATTAAAAATATATGTAATATTTTTCAAAATGTGTGTGAAGGTTTTTTTTTTTTTCATTTCGTGGTTGTTGCTGTAACAATTATTCGGTTTGAATCAGTGCCTAGCAAACTATAAGGATGAACTGTCTAATGGTTAGTAATTGAAAATTTTCAGGTCTACTCTTTTTTCCTAAAACCTCCTACTCTTTTTCCCTTAAGTCCTAAAATTTTTCTTCAAACGAATTTTGGGGCGATTTTATTTGGTGTGTGTTATTTTAAATCTTATCAGGAAAACCTTTTTTTGCATTTTCTTTCCCCCTCTGAGTTCAAAAAAATAGTTCTGAAATTTTTTTTTTTTTTTTTTTTCAATTTTTTTTTTCTTTCCTTTTTCAACACAAGGAATTAAATGCGCTCGCCGGCCGCATATCGCTATGCGGTGGGTCGCATTGGGCCCGCGGGCCGCAGGTTGTGCACCCCTAATGTAGCATCTTTTTTGCTATTTATCTTTTGTTTAATAAATAGGCTTTACAAATAAGTGGTATTTGTTTTGCTTCTGACTCTTTATATGGCTGAACTTGCATTATCCTTAATTTATGGACATGAGTGTACTTGATTAGTTTGCAAGCAGCAAGATCGATTTGAAGGGAGGGATTGATGCACACAATACATTTCCCCTAACTATACCTTAAAAAATTGGGATTTCTAATGCAAGCTTGTTTTATTTTCTTTTGAAATAGTTAAAAAAATCATTTGGTAAAAGGTCTACAGTTTTTAATATTTGTGAAATAGTTTTCACTCTATTCCTGAATCAATAATCCAATAACCTTTGGGTGGATTTATATTTAGAAATTCACCTTCATGTATTTTTACAGCTTTTTTTACAACTTTTTAAATAAAAAAGATCTGAAATCCTATTAAAAAAACTGTTTGTTTACTTTGCTTTAAATTTGTAAAACATTTATATCAAGGTTTCTGTAAATTCATAATAGCTTTTGTGGACTATTTTTTATGAAAAACCGAAATCTTTCACTATGCACAGAATGAATAGATGGATTGAACAAATGTGTAGCTGTTAATGGTGACTATGTTGAAAAATGAGTTTATAACATGACAGAGTAATAAATTTCCTTTATTCTGATAACTCTGCTGTAATTTTACCTTGTCCGAAACGTATCTTATATTAAACGAAGCCTTGCTTATTAATCACCCCTCATAATTTGTATGAACTTTTCTGCGGGCGAGCATGTTAGAGCTTTTTTTAACAAAATCTTTTTTGAGCACCATAGTATCTCACAGTACCATGGAGAATTTCTAATGGGCTGTGCAGGGCTATAGGCATTTCAATGACAAATTTCTGTTGCTTCGTAATATATTTCTGCCTTTATTGCTACCCACTTGTGTTAAGCAAATACGTAGTGCATTAAAGGAGATTTTAAGTGCTGGTGTGACTATGAATTCTTTGAATTAATGTTATAACCTACTTAATTTTAATTTTCATGCATTGAATATGAAATGTTCTAGAGTTATTTATCTACCTTTTTTCAGCACACCAAGAAGAAGAGTACAACTACTGCTGCTGCTGATACTAGTGGGAATCCCGTCTCGTTAGAAATTGCAAAAAAAATTAAGGAACTATTTCGAACAAAAATGTCTGCATTTGTTATTCAGTGTTTAAATCCTTATAGACGAGATGATTGCCAGATTGCAAGAATCACAACCAATGACGATTTCAAACATTTGGCAAGAAAGGTATCAAGAAAGTTTGATTTTTCTATTTTAAACAAATGGATTAATCTGGCTTAATGCAAATCAGGCATTAGTTTGTAGTGTGCCAATAATTGTTAAAAATATTGGTAACTTGCAATGTAATTTGCAAGGTTTTGCTTGTCCTAAATTCCTGAAACTATCATGTGTTTTAAAGTCTTAATGTTAATGGTTGAAACTAGCTGTCTTCTTTTGCCACTGTCGACTAAAAATGTTTTTGAGTCAATTACAAAACGTGATGTTGGTCACCGAAAGTGAGACCTACATGGTTTTCTGAACAAAAATCCAAAATGGCGATTCATCACACTATTTTCAAAAGAATAGGTTGCACCGTTGTGACGGAGGCCAATGATATCGTGGAGAGAAAATTAGTCCACCTGCTTTAAAAAACATGTAGTTGCCAAAATTTTAGTTAGAGTTTAAAAAATCAGAAAAGTTTTAATTCCTAACATTTTTAACTTTATAATAAAAAGTAAGTACAGAGTATAGAACTTCAAATCCGCTAATCAACGGACCCAATACAGCTCCGAATTTCGTAATATGCCGAGTTTCAGACAGCTAACGAAAATTGCAACATGGCAGACATTCATCAAAGGATTGCCATAATGGATGTTTTAGGAATGTAATGTATTTTTGTTGAAATAGTTGCATCGTCTACTCCCATATAAATTGAGCAATTTAGTTTGAAAAAAAAAACTTTAAAATAGTTTTAAAGTTCAGAGATTGCAGGACAAACATTTCTGAAATCCCTTGAATTTCTTGATAAGGTATTGTTTTAGTTTCATTTTTATGTGTGTTTAGAGAATAATGAGCAGCTAGCATGCCTAATGTCTAACATATTTAAAAAAAAAAGAAAAGTTTATATCTAGAAGTCAATATCCTACCTGAACGTAGCCTAAAATATTCCTGAATGTTTTTAAAACAGGGTGGGAACAGAACCGTGAAGTTAGAAAATTACATTGATCAGGAAATTTCGAAAAAATTCAATAAAATTTGATTTAATGAAAAAAATACATATTTCGTTTTTACGTTTGCAAAATTCAGTATGCCAACAACTATGGAAAATAAATAATACCAACAAAATAAATAATGCCTGTGTAAAATAAAATAACCAACCTAAACTTTTTCATTTTAAGACCGATTTTACTAAATTCTTAAAATCCTTATGCTAAATGGTTTCTAGAACCTATCTATTCTTATGCTAAAGTATTTCTTTAAATTTCCTATAATTGTTCCTTGTAGATATTTTAATTTTCTGTTTCATGGTTCTTACTTTTAAAAAACCTTGAAGGTCAACTATGTGTCTTTAGCTCTCAAACTTCTTGGTTTATTTTATTAAAGGTAAAAGAAAAAAAAAACTTGTTCAACATTTTTTTTTTTGCTGCTTTTAATCGCGACATGTCTCTGATATTGTTTGTATGCCATCAAAATCCAATTTTTCTGCAAAAAAATCGAATTATTTTTTGGGAAACTTCTTTTTTTGTTCAAAACACGGCATCAAAAATAAACCTAAACCTCTTTCAGAATTGTCTTATTTAAGACTACCACTTAACTGAATTCTCACAATTAATAACATATTTAATAAAAATTTTACCTTTGCAACATCGAGTTCATGGTTTGCTGAAAATTGTATACAGTGCTCGAAGTCTCAATCCTTTTGCATCTTGTTCTTTTTTCAATCCATTGAAAAGCTAGAAGCCATTTTAGCATATTCTACCTTAAATTTGCTCATTATATTTTTTATTTCATCTATTTATCTATTTATTTTCTTGTTTTGGTTTAAATTATAAAATAATTGACCAATACAATCATCATTGTTATTGCTGAATCTACTAGTTGAAATACTGTCACATTAATTCGCATGTGTCTAAAACCAATGTATTAAATACCAAACATGTAAACATAAAGAATCATGGGTTGTATGAAGCAAATAAGCATTTTCCAAAATACCTTATATGGACAATTCCACGGTAACAGACGTATCAGTTTTTCACAAAACAGCTTACAAAGACTAGAAATATGTTAAGTCCTTGTTTTATTTCACAAACTTTACGAAGAACGTGGTCTCTACTTCTATATAATGCAGTTAAATTTTGACAATTTCCTGAAAAAATATTCCAAAATTATTTTCTCCAGAACATACCTATATCATAAGATATGTCCGTTACGGAGTAAAAAACCATAATATAAAAACTTTCTGGAAATCTTCAAAATTAAGCTGCATTTTGTGGATGTAGAGTCCATGTTCCTCGTAGAATTCATGCATTGAATGGAGGATCTAACATATTTGAGGCATATTTGTAGGCTGTTTTAGTCAGCAATTGACGCTTTTTATGAATAGGAATTGCTCGTATGTTTCCAAATTTCAATCACAAAAAAACTTTGAAATGAAATTTGAAGTTATTTCTGAAAATTTTTAGAGTACTTAATTTTTGAACTTTATTTTTTTATTGCTATTTTAGATCGAGAATAGATAATTTGATCCCTACAGCCTACACTGTTATACATTAATTTATGTTATTGTTGTCGAACAGCTCAAGTTTTCAAATAGTTGTAACTAGTCCTTGAAAAAGCTCATTTTATCCTTGAAAAGTTCAATACTCCTAAAAAAAAATTCAGTGTGTTGTATACAAACTATGGTTTTATTTATTTATTTATTTATTTTTTGTCAATAAACTGCTTAATATGTTTTTGTAATTACTAGAAAAAAAAGCATCTTTTTTAATTAACAGCTTAAAAGAATTTAAATACTGCATCTTATGTAAACATACAATGTGTTTCAAGTAGAGCAAAGAGAGGGAACCATTATCGTTAGTAACGTAAATCAGGGAAATTTGGTTAACTTAATCAGGAAAAAGTCAGGGAAATTTTTTTCACAGTTCCCGTTGCTCTCCGGAAAAACCTTCCCAATAAAAGCTCTAGTCACCTTTCTAGAATAACTCAAGAACCTTACAAAGAAGTTAATATATTTTTTGTAATAGCTCTGCAGTTTTCTGGAATACCAGGTCTCCTAAACAAATTCAACAAATATAACCACAGCTAAAGCAGAATTGAAGCAAATAAAAAACAGCTCATTTGCCCGCAACTCTTGCAAAACTGTCCAGAGACCACATTTCATAGTCTTTGGGGCCCAGTCTATCTGGATTGGCCATAACAGAGTTGCAGGTGATCCACCTGATAAAACAGAAGAGCATATCTTAACTCTGGTTACTAAACATGTTTTTGATAACAGTGAGAAGCCTGTATTCATGCGACTTAGCAATTCAGAAAACTTTTCGCTAAGATACTTGCTTTTCGCAGACAGTTGGTGGAAACCAGTGAAATCCCGGAATGTTACCTTTAAATAATCTGTAATGTCTTAGCATTTGTTTACAGTGTACTAGCTCATTATATTTTAAATCTCTCTGTCTATTTAATTTTCTTCTGCTTGAAAAATATCTTGGAAGCCTATTAAATATTTATCCCCACTTTGCTATGATTTTCGTAGTGATATTTTGATTCAAAATATAGAAGTATAAACATGTTGGTAGTTCCTATAAAGCCATGTTTCTTATTTCTTTTTTTCTGTTTTAACAGAGACTTGATAAGTTTCTATCAAGTACTACATTCTGTTTTATTCAATTATTTTTTTCTTTAAAAAATGAAACCTACATTTCAGTTGCTCTTAGTTAGATAATTTTGATATGCTATTGTGAGTATTGAATAATTCAAAATAATATTTAAAATTCTCATTTTATTCCTACATTTAACAAAAAATACTTTCTCAAACTATCTTTTTCCGTTTTTACATCACTTAAATTAAATTATCTGCCTCTTTGATAAAATGAGGTGTGCCTCCCCCCCCCCCTTCTCTACGAATCTAGGTAAAGGCTTACAAATCTGTCTAAATTACGTCTAGGCTTTAAATTTTTTGCACATAAACAGAGAGAGAAAAATTCCTTTTAATAACTAAACAAAATTGTTTGTTCCATTTGTTGAAATAATGGTATAACTTATATATCGAATGGCACATGTGGAATTTCCCATATAATTTACGTAGCCAGTCTGTCTCTACTTCATAGTTGTTCCTGGATTAAATTTGCCCACAGTTTGAAATACTGTTGCTGTTGTATTGGACAGGTTAACGGGATAAGTAGCTTTTATTTCTACATTAGTTTCTAGCAGCGCAATTGCCAAGTCACTATATTTATTATACAAATAAAGATGTCTAATGTTTATATGATCACTATAAATGCTGCAAGGTAACTTATTATGATAGTATTGAAGATAAAGTTGTTAAATTGATGCTTCCCAAGATACTAAAACTACTGACTTGGTTTTACCTGATATCTTACTGCTTTTAACGGTAGAAGTGAACTTGCATTTTTGTACATTTTATGTTTTTGATGGGATCTCATTTCTTTTTGTATGAATTTTATTTAAGAATTATTAATCTCTGTAGTCAAAAGTAAATCACTGTTTTTATGACAAAGTTGTTAAACAGATGCTTCCTAAGATACTAACTAAAACGATCACCTTAGTTTTTCCTGAGATCCCACAACTTTTAACAATGACAGTGCGACTTGCATTTTTGTGCAGTTTATGTTTTTTGATGGGATCTCATTTCCTTTTGTAGGAAATTTGAAACGAGTTATTAATCTATGTAGCCAAAAATAAATCGCTGTCTTTTTGTGTAATTGCACATAACCTCATTCTGTGTATTATGTCAGAGTCATTTTCCTTCATGTTTAGCAAGTTCAACATAGATGAACAGTTTTACCCAATGATAGAGCACACTAAAAAGTTAAATTTCTATCTCTATCCACAACAAAGTTACAGGGCATCAAAAATGGCCTGAGTTGCTTCGTGCAAAGATAGTACTGCTGTGTGCTTGTTTGAATGAATCGACTTGGCTTGTTTTTGCTCGACTTGGCGGTCGTACTGCCATACTCCCATATAACTGCTGTTCTCAAACACTTCCCACATACTGCCAATGTGCTGATGCTGCTTCTTCGACACTTTGAGTGTCTAAATTCATCACACATTTAAATTTGGTTAAAGCATATTTTTTCCTCATTTCTTTTCAAAGAACATAATTCATCTGATTTTTTTGTGTCATGCCTTTCTTCACATAACTTTCTTATTCGTGAGCAACAACAATGGGTAGTTCTAGGCAATCTGCATAAAAGTGTCAAGTAGTCATAATAATTTGGCTACATATTTTGTGTGTGTACATATAATGTAAACGTGTGTGTGTGTACATATAATGTAAACGCGTATGTGTGTCCATGTGTATTTATTTATTTATTTTTAATTTTCAGCTGACTCATTTTGTTATGGCTAAAGAACTGAAACACTGTAAAAGTGTTGAAGACTTAGACTGCAATGATAACGTAAAGCACAAGGCAAGGGATTATATATATAAATACATGGCAAAATATGGTAAAGTGTATCGAAAAGAAAAAGGTGATTTTTTTGGAACTGTATGATTTTAAACATTTGAATGTGTCATTACAGCCCATAGCTAACCTTAAAGCTGCCTGGAACATTGTGGTCAACTTTCATTTTATGTTTCCATCATTCACTTTCTGACTGCAGCATAATGGATTAGTCATTTTCATTGTTCAGCTGTACATCTTTTATTTAGTTTCATATACAACTAAATTCATCACTTCCCCGTTTTTATTTTCACTAATAGTTAACCAGATTGAAACTGAAGTGATATTTTTAGTTTTTGCCTAAATGAAATTTTGTTAACATACTCCATTCAAAAAACTATTGATGTCCAAAAAATGTAATCATACATAATTTTACCATTAAACCTAGATTTTTTTTTTTTTTTTAAAATTACGTATTATAATATTTTTCAATGACTTAAACATCATCAATGTAACATTTAATGTGCTGGAGATATTAGAGATAAAGCTTTTACTTGGCTATCGGCACTGCATTGTTTAGGTGTTATTTGTTTTGAATATTTATGACTATAAATTATTTTCTAATTGGAAAATTTTTGTGTGAGATTTGTTGCAATTGTCTTTTAAGCACAGAATTGTTGTTTATGAACTCAAAAAAAAAAAAAAAAAAAAAATCTGACGCATTTTGCATGTAGTTTGTGATGTCTTTTGTTGTTTTGTTATGTTAATCAAGTTATATATGAGATATATTTATAAATTTTTAAATGAATTAATGTTATGTATTTGGCAAAATTGCCACAAATCTATTTATTTTTCTGCCAAATAATACTTGAATGATTTATTATTTATCTACAATACCATATTCTGTTTATGAATGCTCAGTTTTATTTATTCTTAAATTATTTATTTTAAATAAGTTTTTTAAATTTCAAATACTTAAGATGAACTGTTTTCTCTTCCATCTTTCAACTGCTTAGATGTGGTTTAATTCATCATTATATGTTCCTTTGAAATAGGGGTGCACAACCTGCATGTTGAGAATTTCAACTATCAACAATGAATTTACCCTGCAAAATTGGTACCGTATTTTCGGGGAGATAAGCTGCCACTGTACTCATTACACTTCGCAAAATTCGGGAGAAAAAAAAAGTGTGTTATCAGGTACGCTGCATGGGCGTATAAGCCGCATAAACCTTTGTTAAAAATTTCAGATGCGAGAACCTATGCTGTATACTCGTATTGACATTCTTCAAAAACAATGACAAAGAATTAGTAACATTGATTTAAAAACTGTTTCAATATCATAGATAATTAAAACGTTGTAACATTTTGGCAATAACTGCAACTTATAGTTAACCTGTTTAACTCTAGTTGGTTTCAACTGCAACCCTACTTCCTATTCTCTCTGCAACGGGGGATTTTTTTTTTCGTTTGGATTCCTTTATTAGACATGTTGGTTATTGTTGATGTTTTTTTTTTCTTAATTTATTCCCCTTCCTTATCCGATCTAGGAAAATAATATAACATCTGAATAAGCAGAAATGCTGTCCCCTTTTTCAAAATAAAACTGTTCAAAGGTATTGCAGTTGTGGCTTTCGATGTCGAACTCTAATTTTCTTTGTTTTTAGGCAATAAATAAACATAACGTATACTTAAAAAAAATAATAACAGAAAAAGACAAAAAAAAAAAAACTTTTACATCGTATAAGCTGCCATGGCGTATAAGCCGCAGGAGTTAAAATTCAGCTTTTCAACTTGTGGGTAATTCCATGTAAATGTCAACCTAGACATGATTTTTTCATCTTCAAATATATACATCGTGTGATATATCATTTTAAAGATAATTTTTCAAATTTTTAGAGTTTAACCTCAGTTCTCACAAAATATTACTCTAAACACCTACAAAATGGCTGTAAAGATAAGATATGCAGTTACCCAAAACATCGCATATTTTTCTAACTTTTCATATTCATATATAGTTAAAAAAAAACTGCAAATAATAATGATTTTTTTTTTAATTATTGAAGCATGATTCTTTTGCTTTACAGCAATATATAATATTTTTTGTTTTATTATAAAATAAATATTGCAAAGTTAGTAACTATTCAGTCTGATTTACTTGTTATGTTAGTCACGAAAACATGAATTAATTCAGTTATTACCTTCTGGAAATAATATTTTTTACATTTTTTCTCCTGATCTCTTCTATGTTATGGGCACAGTTAGGTTGCTAAGGTTGTTCATAAAGAATTTCCTTTTTTCTAACCATAGGACTTGTGACTAACATAACATCATTATGTGTGACTAACATAACATCACTGTGACTAACATAACATCACTGTTCAAGAAATGCTTAAATCTTTACCAAACAGTTTATTTTAGAAACAAATTAATTTATTGAACCTCTTATTATGAAGAAATTAGTGTGACATTTATACTGCTGTCAATTTTTTTTCAAAACAGTTTTTTTAATGGTAAATTTGGGGTCAACATTTTATGCTGTAATTTGCGACGCAAGTAATCGACATGTGAAGTCAACATCTTCAATGAAAGAATTTTAAATGACTTTAAAGCTATGTGCGGTATCACTGGGCAATAAGTTTTTCTTTGAACATTGGAGCTGTTGCTCACTTAAAAAACAGATATGACCCTAACTGCCTCCAGCATCTACAGGTCATGGAGTTTTATGACATTGGATCATGGAAAGTGCCCTCATGTATAGTACAACGTGTGGAGCAGCGTTTTACATGGGCAGCTTTGGTAATTAATGCATAGGAATTATTTCAGGAATTCAAAAAACAAGAATTGAAGATAAACTGATTATTTGTGAGTAAAAGTGATATGGTTGAAAAGAAAGAGTTAGAATTGTTGTTTGAAAACGGGAATCCCCGAAAAAGGTTTTTCTGCAAGAATGATACGTATGCTGTAAATATGGAGAAATTTAAAATTTGTTCATTAAAAAATACAGGGGATGAAATCCCATGAAAATAAGCTTTTTTATAGAAATTGTGGAAGATGAAGCTGCTGATAATTTTGAAGGAAATTCTCCCGGACTGTTCCGAGATACAAAAACTAAGACAGTGGGTAATTTTATTGTGGTGGTATTTACCTCTTGTAAGTCTATATGTTAAGTAGGTTTTAAACATGAATGAAAATGATTATGAACTCTTCATGAGCAAAAGCTCTGAAGCAATCTTTGTGTTTCCCGCAAATGAGGACAAATTTTTAATTTAAAGAACCCAAATTTTAAATTTAAAGAACCTAAATTTCGAAAGTCTTGTCGCAAACATCTGAAAATTCCCGCAGACATTATTACAAAATTGAGCTGGAAATTTTGTTTATAAGTAAACATGTGTATTAAGCTTCAATAAAATCTTGTTTGCAGTCTAATATTTGTACTAATATTACCTGTAATACACTTAAAGTTAAAGGTCTAATCGGGTGTTATGTTAGTCACGTTATGTTAGTCACAGGCGATTTTTATTAAAACAGTACTTTTTGCAATATCATTTAAAATATATGCCAAATTTACAATGATTAATGTGAAAATAACCTTTCACATAGATACTATCAGCGAAAAAAAAATTTTTTTTTGGTTTAGTTTTAGAGAATTGTGTTGATGAATTTAATGCAAAATTTTGAGGGTTGCAAATCTGTTATGTTAGTCACGTTGATCAAAATGTTCCGTAACCGTCAAAAATTGAAAGTAATATTATTATTTTTTATATTAACTTAAACAACTCATTTATGCAGTGAAGAATTAACACCTTGTTTTTGGCATTGTGACAAAAATATGGCTAGCAAACAGAAAATAATATTAAAAATTTGTTCTAACTGTTATGTTAGTCACAATGGAATTACCCTTGTATAAGCTGCGGCTTATAAATGAGTGAAAAAGCTCAACATTTTCAAAGCATAAAATTGCAAAAATATTGCATACTTTTTTCAAATCATGCATAGTTTTCATCCCCTGATGGCTAAGCAGCTGTCGTAAGAAAGGTTGTTTAGCATCAGAAACTCAAAACATTTTCTTCATTGTAAAAGGTTTGCCCTTTTTATCTGAATCATGTTTGTTTTGCAGTAAATTTGAAAATAATATTTTTTAGATTCATGCTTTGATAAATTTAGTATTTTTTCTTTGAAGAAGTCATTCAGTGAAAAGATACAATATTTCAATTATAATTTTTTTTTACACTTTTTAACACCAAGGAGGTACTGGTGCATGCTGCCAGGCCCATCATTTTTTTAAATTTTCCAGGGGGGGGGAGGCAATTACTCTTCATGAGCCTTCCAAATGATGTTCTTACATGTGGCCCTCCAATAAAGCCCCTGTGGCGTGTGTGATGCTTCACTGAAAAAGGTTGCGCACCCCTAGTTTGAAATATGAATTTAATTTTGCTTTGTATTATAGACTGCTGTTTTGCATTTGAAGATATTCTTCACTTTTATTTAAATATTTTCTTAAAACGTAGAATTTAACTACAAATGTGAAAACAACCACAAATGTGATAATCAGGAAATGGCTCTGGGAACTACACACAAGACTGATCCTAGTCACTTTATCATTCCCCAATGAAGATCAAGAGCCCTCTTGAAACTCTCAACCCCATTGCAAGTAAAAGCTGTTTTTTCTTAACTATCCCAAATGCCTAATGCCCTGTTAAAATAATTTTTCCTGATTTCAAGATTAGTCTGAGATTTTAATCATTGCTATAAAATATAATAATAATAAATAACTTAGCTATACCAAGTTAAACATTAAAATTAATGCTAAAATCCCAAATTTACAAACAAATGCAGACACGTGTTTTGGAATTTCAGGGAGGTTTTTGGTGAACGATTTTTCCAGCATTTGTGCGCTTTTGAAAACCTTGAAAATGCTTAAAAAATAAGTTCATTTTTAAGTGCTTTAAAACCTTAAAAAAGAAAAACTAAAAGCTAATATTTTGCTTGAATTCTTTAGTAACTCATTAAATTGTTCTTAAAACTTTTGAATAATAGTTCCCCAATTTAATTTTCTTAACAAGCTTCCCATGTCTGACATTTCAACCCTTTTGCATCTTACAAATATTGTGCTATTTTTCACATACAGAAGCTATTTGGACAAATGCTACCTTAGATGAACTTATTTTATATTTTATTTTGATCGATAATTAGTAAAAAGAAATTAGAATCCCACCAACATTGAACACATAAGTGGCAGAAAATAGCTTCCTAAATTTCCAATTTCAATCCTTTTCCATCTTTAAATATTTTAGTATTTTCAACAATTGGGAGTTATTTTAACCACCTTGACAAGATATCTCATCCATTTAACATGTGCCTCTGGGACTGCCTAACCACAGGGGGGGGGGGGTAAGATAAGCTACCTGAGATTAGCTTATTTTAATTTTATATCAACAGCTAAGAAATAAAATTTTGTTTATTCTGTTACTTTTTCATGCTTCTTTTTAATAATCACTATTGGATAATTAATTGTTGCTGGTTTTTTTTTTTGGTAAGTCTTGAATTGAAACAAAGGAGAACATAATATTTTAAATTTTACATTTTAATCTGAAATGTAATACTTTACGAAGTTAAAAGTTATGATCCTAAAATACTTAGTAGAACAATGTATACAGTGGACGCTCTATACAACGACCATCTCCGTCCCATGCCAAAAGGTCTTTATATAATGAGTGGTCGTTATAAAAGGTACTATTTCTAAAAAATAAACATGCATTATGTATGTTCAGTACTTTCATTAAAATTGGTGATTTCTTAAAGATTTCAACAAAGTACCCAGATTTCTTTTTCGATTGGAACTAAAAATATATTAGCGCAAAAAAAAAAAATATATTAAACAGATTTTAAGCTAAAGAATACAGGGAAAAAATATTGCATATGTTATTTTCTGAAAAAAATATGAGAAATAATTGCTTGCCTTTTTGCAAAACATGATTTTTTCTTTCAATTATACATTATATATAGTGTCTGGTTTCTTTTTTGCTGTGCAAAAAAACATTTTAAAATCTTAACAGGATTAGAAACATTTTTCATACTAAGAGTTTCATTCAACCTTCTTCATCTGAAGATGATTTCTTTCGCTGTCAAAGCTGCACTGAACACTGAATGAATACTCCATGCACATTGTCCATTAACAATAATCAAGGTTGTTTCAAGTTAAAAATTTAGAAGTATGTTCCATTTGGAAAAACTCCGGAAATAGTGTCCCCCCAAACTTGGTCGCTATATTGCATAATACAAGACAGAATTGTTGAACGGTTGTTATGCTAAAAGAAAATTGACATAGAGTATATGGGATAAAGTTAGGGGGATGGTCTTTATAATGGGTGGTCCTCATAACGAGCGTAGACTATTACCAACAGTGGTATTTTCATCAGGGAATGCAGGAGGAGTTCCTGTGTCTTCCTACTTTTTTAAACATGTCACTTTCGTCTTCCTACTTTAAAAATATTTAACTTCCTCACAGGTTTTCAATTCATTGTCATAGTTACTTATCTGCAAATGTCCAGCCACTTTTTTTCCCCAGAAGTACACCACTGATTAATTTTCAAATTTATAAAGGAAGAAAAATTACCTTCCGAAATTTAAGTTATAACTCAAATGTTCAATCTTAATGTTCTCTTTGAATCTGAGCCTCACATTTATTCATAAAAATTAAACTATTGAAGGCAGGCTCAATTTTAATGTGAAGTTGTCAACGTTAATGTTGTTATTAGCATGTGATGAAACAATTAGTATTATAAAATAGTGGTTGAGAAAATGATGACTGAAAGTCCTTTGAATCTGATACTTCTATTCTAAAATTTGAGATAAGATGAGAGTAATAATTGATTGGCAAGCCTTGAATATTTTATAATTATAATGTTTAGTTCTCTAAAGTTTTGAAGCACTCAGAACCGTGCAATTATTGCAGTTTTTTTTAAATCTAAGCGTCTTGATTCTTAAAAATATGCTTTCAATATTCAAACTATAAAAATGAAAACTACATGTCACCTGGTCCTCTTTGTGGCTCAGTGTCTCTGGCATTTTTACTGAAGCTTCCAATTCGGTAGATATTTTACCAATATTTCTCTTTAAATAAAGCAATTTCTCTTTCTTAAAACTTTTTTTAAGATTGATAGTTTGAAAGTTTTTTTTTTTTTTTTTTTTATGGTTTAATTAAAAACTATGCTGTTATGCATATGCATAAGCATAATCCCTTGAGGAGATCGTTATTGCTTTTGAAATCTTCCCTTTTTTCTCTCAAAATTCCTTTTTACCCACTCGAAATCCCAAAACACATATATCTGCATTTTTTGCAAGTTTTCTTTTAGCATTGTTTTTCTTATTTTATGATAACAGTTATGGAATTTAATAGCATATTCATCTTTCAACTGAACTTTTTTGACATAATGTAAATGCAAGCTCTCCTCCATTTAGTGTTATATTTACTTTGTAGTTTTCTGTATAATCCATTGACAATTCTTGCAATATACATACATTTTTATTGTCAAATTTACTAAACACTTGTGCGATTCGATGATTTCTCGTTCTCTGCACAAATTCATCAGTCCCACCATATATTGATTGCATTAAAAAAAGAAGAAAAGTTATTATTATTTTGTTTTCTCTCAATTTGACTGGGTTTTATCATTGAGTAAAAGGGTAACTACATACTGTTGTTCAATATAAACTTAGGAACTATTACATCATGTAAATTTTTGTATTATATTTCATTTAATTGAAGCATTTGTGCATAATATTTTCAGTTTCAACAAAAAGTGGTATGAAGTGTAGTTTTGAAATTGATATACAAATGCAAATAAGACGGACAGCAACAGGCTCTGGTCCCAGCTAAACTGGTCCTAGATGTTTAACAAATCAATATTTTATTTCCAAAATCATTCTAATTTTAATTTCTCACCTTTTTATGACGAATTTTTACAGTTTTAGTTTTATTCCTAACTAATGTTAATTTAAAAAAATAAAAGACATTACCAATACTTCAGGACACATGTTTCCTTCGAAATTTTCAAGAAGTAATGTCCACATGAGATATCATATGTAATGCGCTTTTTGTGTTTATATTTATCTATTCAAGTAACTATCTAGGCTGATGTAGTTCATTCATACGGACATGCCGTCCAACAATGCATCAATTAAGTATTTTAAATACTAAATTGAAATTATTAATAGAAGTTAATAAATTTGTAAGTCTTTTTTAAAATATCATGATAGAAAAAGTGTTTTTAAGCTTATGTTAAACTTATTTTGTGTTAAACTTTTAATGAACGAGTCTTTCACTATTGACCAGTACATTGTAATGCTTATAAATTCAACGGACTAGTAACTTTTTTTTTTGAATTTCTAATGCTGGGTAGAATATATAAGGGCTTTTAGAAAAGTATCCAACCTTATTTTTATCTTGAAAACCTGATGGATATCAAACCAAGGTATTGCATGTGCTGACCTTGAACTTTTGCTCTCATACGTGAATTTTTTTTCTCACCTTGTACATAATTATTAAAAGCTAAAAAGATATTAATAGGATCAAGGTACACCACTGGACACATTCATCAACCTTGGTCCTAAGGGCAGTCTGTTCCAGGTTTAAAACTCTTAAATCCTTTTTATTTCTGCTTTATTATTTGGCATCTGAAGTATGAAAAAATGGCATATGTATAAGGAATGTACTAAATACTTATATAAGCTTTATGGATTAAGCTGCTTTTTAGTTAACTCGGGATAATCAGGCAAGCGGTTATCTCGGGCTCGGATGAGTTGCAGGTAATTATTATCCCGAGAAAACTCGGGTGAAGCTAAATGGTTTTACACCTATAAAATATTAAAAATTCAACTTTAAACCTACATATTTTGTTTGTTACATTTCTTTGTTTTTTAAAATCAAATTTAAAAAATATGATTCTTTTTTGCAATTTTTTTCAAAAAAATATGTAAGGGAAGCGGTTAAGCCCATATAAGCTAAACTAATATATTGATGTTTAGTTCTTATGTATTATCAACCATTTTAGCTTCATGTTTCTCTTGGGGGGGGGGGGGCATTAGCCCTTAACATATTGAAGGCATGTTTATGATTTCTAGTTTTTGTTTCATTAAAAAAAAAATTGATGTCATTTTAAATAACCTTTATTCATGGAACTAAATCCTACTAAACTCTGAAAATTGCTATACCAATGTTATAAAAGATAACATGGTAATTTTTGTTATAACTCCAAGTACTTAAGTGTACCTAAGACCTGTTCAAGATACACCTCTTTGCATAACTTCAAGGTGCGTCATCTGTTAAAAAAATATAACCATCATCTTGAGACATTTTTGACAAAAAATTTAACACATCACAAAGGAGTCGAAATATGAAACAAAATGGCCAAATTCCTCAATTTTTGTTATAACAGTTGAGCTGTGACACCCGCCATCTTGAATACATAACTATAACTTTTGTTTGTACTTTCTTTCTTTTTTTTTTTTTGCAAAATTATTTGATATTTTAGCAATAAAAATTGGCCCTGTGAGAAATCCTGGATAGACCCCTGGTTAATGTTTAATTATATAACTAATTCTTAGTAATTTTTTGGAAAATTATTTTTTTTTACAGGAAGTTTTACTTAGAAATTTTTTATGGAATCATTGAATATAAACTATGTTATGAAAAGGTAAACTTGAATGTGTTTCATATTTTTGAGCTATGTGCTTCCTCTTTTTACAAAAGTGTATAAAGGAAATTAACTTCCATGCATATGAACTGATTGAGTTATTGTACACTAAAATTTTGTTTAGTTTCTTAGCCTTTTTCATATTTTTGTGCATTATTTACTATGTTGTTCCCTTGACTGATTTGTGTAAGGTTGAATTATTGAATTAAGGTTATTGATAAAGCATCACATTCATTAATATGGAGTCAGCATCCTTCACAACATCATCTCTTTCAAATTCAGTTTTAACATTCCAAAATCATGCTTGAATTTTTTTTCTTTGCATGGATTGTTTTTGTGTATCCCCTGAAATATTTTATGCGCACAAATATGTGAAATATTGTAATCATTTCCTTTTGACTTTCATTCCAAAATTATGCATTAGATTAACCTTTTTAAAATAGTCTCTAAATTTCTCCTTTTTAACCTATGTATTTGATTATTTGCTATATGAAAATATTACATACAGTAAATAATCAAATTTTTAATAGACCTAACAGAAAAATAGGTTCCATAGTTTTCAGTTCAGCAGAATTTGCTTATAAAAATGTGGTTTGGAAAATGTTTGGTTTTGAAGTGAAATTACCATTAAAAAAAACTTGCTCAAAAACTCCTTCAGACATGTGATTTTTCAGTATTTTTACTGAATTCAGTATTTTTTTTAAATAGCAAAATACTGAGTGCAGAACAAAAAAAATATGCATCACAAGTTAAACATCTACCAATTAATTTCATGCATCCAATTGAAATAGCTGGCTATATAGAACCAAACGCCCATGTTTGAACTTGCAGGTGTAGTATAATATATCAACAATTTAGTATTTGCTCAAACAGCGATATAATTTCAGTATTTTTCATTCTTCTTGGGTCACATGTCTGCTCGTTTGAAATTTGATTTTTTACTATGCTTTTGCATTAATTGTTTAAAAGCTAATAAAATGTGAACTAGTTCATATCCATAAACATAAATTTGTGTTATAGCCTAAATGCAGTTTCTTATTAAATTTTTGAGTTATACCCAATATTTGTTTCATCTTTTCTATATGTCAAGTTGTGTCACATATTGAGAAATTTAATATACTTCTACATTTTATCTTTACTGAACATTCAATATTTGAAAGAAATTGTTGAATTGAGCCTCTTAATTTAGAAATATTGTACATCATATTTATGCATCTAATTTCAGTGAAATATTTACATAGATTTTTAAGTTAAATAGCTTTTGATTCATTCTAGCTTTTGATTTTTTTCACAGCCTAGTGAAATTATTATTGTATTATATTACTATGAGTTTAATCTTAGTCATTTAAGAATCACACAAGATATGCATATTGCACAAATTTATCTTGAGAGTGAATTACCAAAAATAGTTGAATTTCAAAAGTAAAATCAGATAAACATTTTAGTGTGACTTTTCTAAGCATTATGTGTCATCATAAATTGGTTTGTTAATGTGGTGGAAGAGACAAAGTATATTTTTTTCATCAGTGTTTGTATTTTTATATGAATTCATTTTAGGCATTTGTATTGATCTCGTAATTTTTCAGGAGCAATTTGTCTACAAATGTGAGAGTTTCATAGCATTTATTGTAAATATTTCATAAATATACTAGATCAATAAATTGCTGGTATTCAGATATGAAGTCCTTTTTTCTGTGTAACATTTTGTTTTTCACTTCTAGGGAACGTATTTTCCTAGATTAAAAATGTACTCTTTTTCTTGACAACACCATACTTAGTGGAGTAGTAGTCCAAAGACTAAAGTCTCAATCTTAGTTTTCTTATGATCCTCTTTATCACATTAAGATGTTTTGCTCAGATGAATTGTCTCAGAGTTGTTGAATCCATGCTGTTTCCATACATATTTGAGTGCATGTTATATAATGGCATGTTCAAGTATATTGACAAAAAAGGATTTATGGCTTCTGGAAAGGTACTAATAAATAAAAGATGAATCTAGGTATTAGGTTTTTTTTAATGCATTTTTGTAATATTGTAATTTCTTGATGTTTTAGTTAATTATTTTCATTATTTACTTACATTTTTTAAAATAATGTAAAATGTTTACTAAATAAGCTTTTTTTAATTATAAGACTTAAATAATTAAGCCTGAGTCTTAGAAAAAGGCAGCAATATGGGTTGTCAATGTATCAAAATGTTTATAGCTATATACGGGGTTACCAAAAATAAGGTACCTAATGATTTTTCACCATGAAAATGTTTATTGGCATTGAATAATACATTGTAGGATAGCTTAGACATTCTATTTTTGGACAGAATCGTCAATGTGATCAGTGCATTTTTGCATGCAGTGTATCATCTCTCTATGCCTGAGTTGTAGAACTCTTCTGCTGTGCTGCGAAGGTAGTATACCTCAAAACTCAAATTCTTCATTGGTAGCAAATGGCTACTAAAACCCCACAAAATCGTAGCTAAATTTCAAAAAATGGTAGCCAGAAAAAAGAACAGCACAAAATGTGCATTGAAAAAAATGAATAAAAATTTAATTTTTGAACAATGCATGGAATAAGACATGTACTTTAAAGTACATAAAATCCATAAGTAGCACAGGATAAAGAAATTACTCTATACAAACGTACATTTCAAAATTTTGCTAGACAGTTTGGTACTTTATAAAAATCATTAAAAAACTATAACCCTGCATCTAAGCTTGTTTTTTGCTTTGAAAAGTAATTTAAACACTAATTAATGCTAATAATTATTTTTACTATTTATTTTAACCCTTGCATTTAGTAAATTAAAAATAAATTTACAACAGCTGAAAACCTAGGTCATGTTTTGTGTATAAAAAGCATAATTAATTATCTAAATTTTTGTGTCTGTCTTAGTGAAATAGCAAAATATAATTAAAATAAATTAAATTTTGTTTAATTTTTCATGAAACATATCTTTGGTAATTGTAACCCTAGTATGTATTGAAAATAAATTTGTAGAATGGTGTTAAAATTATGGTGTATAAATTAACTCGCATGGAACTAGATAGAGATTTTCAAATGGGCATGGCTAAACGATGAGCATGCAGGTCTTCAGCAAAAGTTAAATAGATAAGAAAGGTTTAAACTAATAGTCTACATAAAGTTAATAATGTTCTATATGATAGAATGCTGCAGTAGACAGAAATGAGCAAGTGTTATGGAGGCGGATGCAATCTGATTTCGTAATTGATTATTTCGAAGCTTGCTAGGAGCATATCGGCTTGTTTGGCGGGAATCATCAAGCAAGTTAAAAACTCTAAACCCTGATTGGCCAGTATACTTGTTCATTGTCACTTGTTATCATGCACTTTTTTTTGACGAAAGTCGCCGCAAGCAAAAAAGCGGCACACACAAGCAACTCTCCAATCACTGAAAGGCGCAAGTTTAAACGTCACAAACGCCAGAGGATATCAATCACGTAACGCCATCCGGTTAAAAGCAATGAGTGCAGTGCTGTTCGCTCGGTTATCAGAGGAAAACAGCACAGTGAAATCAAGGGTCAACTGCACTGGACCCCCACCTGTCATACCGGATAGATGAGGAGGGCGATGTGGTTAATGTAAATTCCTGCATCAAAGAGACACATACCGGTTGTCCACCTTTTTGGTGCATGCTCAGCTCCAGTTGTGCCTCTCTTGTCTATGCTTTGAGAAAAATAAGTTTTGCTTTTTATTTTTGGTTAACTTCCTGTTCATTTGTGTTTCTGGATTCTCATATGTATCTAGCAGTACATAATTATTTCTTAAACTAAATAGAAAATTCTTTTTTTTTTTTTTTTTTTATTTGAACACTGAATTGTACCAAGTTATTTCCAAATGCATTATCTTTTTGAGAAATATTTTTTATCAAATCCTTTTTTTTACGAAACATTTTTGAATATGCGACATGTTTAGAGGCAATGGATATCATGAGTGGGTTTGACATCAAAATGAGATACATTATTATTTTGAATACAGATTTATTTTGAATTAGTGAATTACTGAGTATGTTGATTACAATTTATCCTTTCAGTTTAAAAATAGAAAAAGTTAAGTAATATTATATCAAAGTTTAATATTGTGGAAATTCCATAATTTATATTGCAGTTAATTTTAAGTAAAATGTAAAGAAAAGAAGAAAAAATGTTGTTAATGCTTGTAATATGCAGATGTATTTGCTTCGTTTTTTGTTCTGAAATACTTCCTCAGTTTATAGTTAACACCCAATGCATTCTATACTGTGCACAAATTTGCCCCAATTAGGGTTAGCTCCTTTTCTATTTTTAATAACCTAAAAAAACTTGATAACATCTCAAACCATCATTTATGGGAAAGATATGAATTTTACAAATTGTGAAGTCAGTTCTAGTTTTTCTTTTCTTTTTATTTATTTATTTTTTTTTTTTTTTTTCATTTTGCGAAAGCAGTCGGAATAGTGAAAAAAGGAGAAGGAGAATGCTTTTGCAAAGCAAAAAGCATATTTATTTTCAAGAAAGGAAAAAAAACTTGAAATATCATTAGAAATACAGTGAATATCGGTCAGGTCGCTGAAATAAGCAGAAGCAAAGGTACAAAATTAATTTTTTTCATCAACATAGAGGGCTACAGTGGTCATTATAACGCTTGAAAACCAATAATAAAGATCAAATAGTTTAGAGTCTCGCCCGAAAAAAGATTAATTGAATTTAAAAAGACAGAGAGAATATCAGGCTAGAATGAAGGTTTTTTTTCTGAATATTAGTATTCAATATAGCCTGGTATCTATAAATCAAATTGATATTCATTTTCTGTGACTAAATAAGCTAATAAAATATGCTCAAATTCGAAATAAAATTTTACAATTCACGTTCCTGTTATTTCTTTCATATCTTGGTAAGAAGTCATTAGCAATCAATTTATTCTAAATGATTATATTTGGAAATACCGTGCATTTTTACAAATGTGGTCATTAATGGCGTCCATGAGACTCCAGGAATTTCCCCTTCAAAATGAAGAAGTTGAACAATGGAACAGTTACTTTAGAAGAGGGGGTCGGCAGCAGTGCAGCTCAGTTTCTGATAAGGAAAGGGATCCATTGCAGCTAGACTGCCACGCCCACTTTCCCGTGCAGTTCGGCCATCCCCATGAAAACAAGGTTAGTTCTTTATATACTTATTATTAATCTTTGTTTAACAATAGGGAAATATAAACCTATTAAATATTTCTACTTTGACTATTATGTATTGCTTACAGAAGTAAAAAATTCACCATCGCGGAAGTTTAAAACAATGATTGATTTTTAATGAATTGTTAAAAAAGTTCCCCTTGAGCAGCTGGTGTCACATATCTGGTTGTTTCAACCTTTCACAGTAGACTTTCATTTCAGTTATACTAACTTTTCATTGCAGAGGTCCCCCCCCCCTTCTATTATCAGTTAGTTTGTCTATTAATTCACTATGAGGTATGAGGACTGATTTTGTTGGAGGGCAGTCCAATAACTTGTCCCAGGTGTCAGCGACAATGATTTTAAACTTTGCAAAAAAACGAGGTTCAAATTTTCAGAAATGCATTAATTCCCCACTTTTACCTATTATGGCAGCCCTGATCAACAGCACTGCAATGCTGCAATAAACCTGTTTCCACTCCTGCCGCTAGGACAATCTTCTCACCAATGGTGCGCCGTTGTCGAAGAGGGAAAACATCTAACCAAGTGAATGACTTCACCATCTCTTGAACTTTTTTTTAAGTAGAAGAAGCTGAATCAAAGTGAAATGGTAAAATATTTTAATAGTGTACAGCGCCACCAATCTAGCAATATTCTAAATAGGTTCCTTGACAAGTAGTTGATTCCTGTCAAAAATTAAAAAGCTCTAAAGATCAACGAAAAAAATTATACAAGTCATTCAAAATTTGATACCTTTTTGTAATATTTGATTTAAAAAAAAATATTTTTTATTATAAAATGATACATTTTTTTGTAATTATCATTTTAAGTATTAATTAAGATCTACTGATGTCCAGTGCAGTACTTATTTAGTTTGTTAGCCATAGCCATGTTTTGATTTTAAACGTTCAATGTAGTTTCTCAAGTGCATGCGGGTCAAAGTGAAATTGCTCCTTTTGTTTACTTATGCATTCATTTACCAAATCTCGTACATATTTCTTTATTTATTCATTTATTCACTTATATTTTAATTCATTCTCTAGTTATTTTCTTATTTTTTACTGATATATTAATTAATGCATTTATTTGTTTATTTATTCATTTATCTTTTTCATTAATAATTCATTTATTCACTCATTCATTTGTTGAAAATTACTATAAATCATCAAATAGAAAATGTTTCATTACAAAAATCTTTTACTTTTTACTTTGCCCCATGGTGTTTTGAGCTGAAAAATTTCCACCTTTTTTTGCAGTTGCAAAATAACTGTCAAAAATGAAAAATATTCCAACGCAAGTTGTATTACAAAAAACATTATTCCTTCTTTGTGTACAATGATTTTGATAAGAAATTTCCAATTCTTTCATTTTCAAATTCGTAAGTTATCTTAGCTATTTCACTTTGCCTCACATTCCCCTACTTATATTGCAACAAATTTTTCACAGATGATGTCCATTCTATTATATTAAAATGTGTATTCTATCATATAAAAAGGGAATTGAAAAATCAAATACTTTTATATTCAAACATAAAGTTAATCAAGGAAAATTTAACCCATTAATGCCTAGCGTCTCTTTTTAGGGACTGTCCAAAAAAAGGGTCTGAATTTTCCCAAAATGAACATTTCAACCAAATAATAGTGTTCAATTAGTACCTTGGTATTGTTTCAATTCGCTATTAGCAGATTGCAGCTTATAACCATTGTAAAGTGTGTTCTGTAGCAGTTTTAGTATGATCTTTATCAAAAATTACATCGTTCACAATCTCAAGAAGAAAAGCTAAGTTTTCAAAGTTATTCCCAGCTTCCCAGTTTATGTTAATAGCTGATTTTATTTCTTCTTGTAAAATGTCTTTTTAAATATTAAATTGTAGGCAGAAAAAAATTTAGTAAAAAAAGTATGTACCCTCTGGAGTCCATCGTAACTTTTAAAGGACGATTTTTCTTTCCTTATTAAAAAATTATTTTTTACATAATATTTTTTTTATTATTTTTCCTGTCCATTAAACACTGTTTGTAACCAGTATACAATGCTATGGTTGAAATAAATATGGGCATTTAATAGTAAATTTTAAAAACAATACAGTAAAGAAAAACTAGTCATTTGGAGTTAATAGGAATGAAAATGAATTACATTACTTTCGCAATAATGAACTTTTATTGATTGAAAGTCATGGTAAATTAAATGTGTACAAATGTAGACATGACTGAACTGATGTATGACATGGGAAAGAGGCACTAAATTTTCTTCTAGACACTGAAATAACATCTCATTTCATAAATAATAAATTAATATTTTGTGACATTAAATATATTGATAATATTAAAATGGCACTTGCCACAGGAAATTCCGAAAGTAATGTTTTCGAGAAAGGAGCTGTAAGGTTTGCAGTTAGATTAAATGGAAATATAAATTGTGTGTGTGTGGATAGAACTTTGAAATGTGCTCTATAACCTGAATTTAAGAAAAAATCACTTAGCATGTTCAAAATTTCAAAAAAATGGGTGCGGCTTTGGTAGGTACAAAAGGAAAATTTTTGATTTACAACAATTAATGACCGAAACTTTGTTTTTCTAAAAGACATGGTGGATATTGTCATTTAAAACTGTATGAATCTAAAATTAATGCTGAAAATATAAAACAAAGCAGTTTTACTTCAAACATGAGAAAAGTGAAAGAGTGAAAAATTACAAAATTATGGAAAAATAGGTTTTGTCATATCAACTACAAATATATCATTGAAACTAGTTAGAATCAAAGTGTTCCTGGTCTTCCTGAATTAAATGAAAATGATGTATGAGCCAATATTTAGAAAAGTGCCAATTTGAAGTTGGAGTTTTCTGAAAAAAAATTTTTTTTGCAGAAAAAAAACTAATATTGGATTTTAAGTCTAAATTGGGTCTAAATGCAAGAAAATAAAAGGGGGGAGGTCAAGGAAGTTATTTACCCCCTCCTTAGATTACTCACTTTTAAGCCGTTACAGATCTGATGAATGTTACAGATCTGATGTTAATATGAGCTACATATTTGAGTTTATGCTTTCAGTTTTCGTTAACATCTCTAAATATGATATCATTTCCTTGCATTTTTAACATAGAATCAAGATAATTATATTAAAACATATATATTAGGGTAAAAAATCAAATTTCATTATAAAAAAGCATTTCTTGGAAATAAAAATGAGCGATAAGGTTTTTAGATAAAATAAATTATAAGATTACCAAATCCAAGCTAATAAAACATTTGTTTTGTTTTGAAACAACACACAACTTCAAATTTTTCAACACACAACTCTGCTGCTTGCTTTTCTTTAATTAGTTGCAGGAAATTTAATTTCTTGATCAGAAATTCAAATTTAGCATGCTAGTTATTATCTAGTTATTTAGCGAAGTTATGAGAAATTGAAGCACAAAAAAAAATAAATAAATAAAAATAAATAAATAAATTAATTAATAAAAATTAATTAACTTAATTTCTGCAGTGTCAATTTTCTTATCTTACTAACTTCTATTGTTAGGTCATACAAACCACAAATGAAGCAATTGTACTAAAACTCATTGCTTTTCATTTTTTAAGAACAAAAATATTCAATATATATGGCTAAAACCTATGATTTTTGCTTTTTATAATTCTGAAACGTGTGAGTTAGTTCTGTAACACATTCGCTGTTTTTCAATGTTACCGCTCTGACTGTTACCGATCTGACAAACTGACAAAGTTTTTTTTTTTTTATTTCCGAGTCGATCGCACTAAGCCAAAATCAAACACGTGGTTTTTTCACTTGTAATAAAGGACTATACTTATATATAAAATAATTTTTAAAATAATCAAAACTGCGCATTTTAGAGCGTGTTACCGATCTGATGACTCAAATGACACATATTTTATACAATCACTTTAAAAAATCTTACTTAAAATTTTAGGTGCAGAAATGCACATTTTTAATTACGATTCAATAAAACATCCCACCAGGTACTCAGTATCACGTGGTATAGGTGCAGGAAATGATTTTGGGGGCCTAAACATAGATCGGAAGTTATTGTTACCACTCTGACGGCAGAACTTGGGACACGCTTATTTCACATTCCCTAGAAAATCAGAAATCGATTAAAACAAAAATGAAGTAAAATATTAACAAAGGGGTCAAAATAGAATCGTTTTTTGTGCAAGTGCATTTTTTTGCGAAGTTAGAAAGTGTGCATGACCTGTTTGCATGCTAAGCTTTGCTACTGGGGACACGTTACCGATCTGATTTTTGATGTATAAAAACAATATTTTCTGAAGAAAAAAAATTTTTTTTTCTGATGTTATTAGATGAAATGAAAGCACAACCTTATCTTCTTTCTGGGGAAAATTATTTTTTTAACTAGTTATTGAAATACTAGGGAAAATTCGCTTGGGACTCAAATTGGCACTTTTCTAAATATTAGCTCGTATGGGATTCTTGTATTTTAGCAAAAACAAATCTTTCAGATCGCAATGTTTCAAAAGGTCAGGTTAATGTTCACAATTGAAAGGAGAAATAGATATTTTTTAGCTATTATAGATGATTGCAATCAGTTCAGGACATTATATTTGATGAAATCAAAGAATGAAGTTTTTGAACACTCATTTTAAGAACTTCCATAAAAGAGCTGAGAATTTAACTGGGAAAATTTTTTTTAATGAATTATATATACTGACAATTAATAATAATTATATGTAATAATAGTTTTGAGAAAAATAGAATAACACGGAATTTATTCCAAATTCAAATAATTACACCCCTGAAAATAACGCGGTCTTTGAAAGATTTAATTGAAAGGCTTTAGATTGGGGAGGGGGGGGGGTTACTTTAAATTCTAGTAAAATGAAAATTCTTGGTGGACTGAAGCATTATAAATTGGCTTATACATGTTTGGAGCAATGTATGACATGGAATTGGGAAACTTCGTACGAAATTGAGTTATGGTCAAAAATCTTCTGCTGCATACTTTAAAGTATTTGGAAATAAATCTTACATTAGAATCCGCAAACACAATTAGGAAATAACTTCTAAATGAGAACTAAGGAATTAATAACGATTGGTTACATCACTTGTGAATTACCTAGTAAAAGTATAGTAATTGAAGCATGTAATGTAAAATTCTGTGTATAACCTAAAATTCTGGAAGTGGTCCTGAGCCCAAAAAAAGGTAGAAATTTTCACATAGACGATTCGGAAATTGGCCACCATTATCATATATGGCACCACTGTCATATGTTTATATTGGCATTTATCTTAGAGAGCATTTCATCGTTGATGAATTTTAACATCTCCTCTAAAGCAAGTAACTAAATAAATATACAAAAGAAAACAAAAGACCTTTGGGGCACCTTAAACTGGAGACTTAGGTGCAATTTCGTCTTTGTTCATTCTATAATGAGGCCCTGCGAGAGGGCACTGTGTTATTAGTCGCTGTACTTACTGAGGATAATCTAAAAAATTTACTTTAGAGAGACCCATTATGAATCTTTTTCAACTATGGGTCAGGTACTATGCAAACTTACTTAATTTTTATTTTTATATTTTTATTTCTTATTATAAAGAGTCAATGAATATGGAAAAAAAAATGAGACTTAATATCATTTGAAAAAATTATAACAAAGAAGGTTGAAAAAAACAAAAAAGGAAAAAAAACATGAGAAATTTTATTTGTGCTATAGAAACATAATTTCTTTAGATATTTCACTCATACAGCTTCTCACTAGATGGCAGCTTGACTGATGAATCTCGAAGTCTGCACGAAAACAAACGTTCCTGGGATATATAACCGCTCGTTAGCTCACAGATTCAAGGAGTACGATTGAATTTCTGTAAAACATGAGAAAAAAGTCAAATACTTACGATATTACTGAGAATGATGTTCTGCACGAAATGAAAAATCGAAAGATTTTAGATCGACTTCATGAAGAAATTCTCAATCGAATTAAACAATCGGTATACCAATATTTTATTTATGAATTCTTATTCTGTGATTATTTTCAGGGTTCAGTCATTAGTCTGGGAAAAAATTTTTTTTTGATGTGGCTGTCTTAGTAAATCAGGACTTCAAGCTAAGTCAACAGTACGTTATAGATAGTAAAAACACCAACAGGATCCTTTGGTTTATCTAAAGATCTATTTCAAAGAAATCTAGTTGAGGTTCTTCTGCCCTTATATAGAAGTTTGGTAAGACATCATTTGGAGTTTGTTGTGTGCAGTTTTGATCTCCCTAACTGAAGAAAGATATTAATTTGCTTGAAAGGGTTGAAAGGAGGGCTACCAGGTTTGCAAGTCGACTTTCTAATTTAGACTGATTCTAGACTTAATAATGAATATGTACAGTCTTGAGCGAATGAGAATCAAAGGGGAAATAATTCAGTTATTTAAATTGATCAAAATGAAAGATGTTATGGTGTTAAACTTTTGCATGGAAAGCAGGTCAAGGGGTGGTTCTTTTAAGCTATTTAAATCTGAGATTAACCTGAAAATGAGAAAACATTATTTTAATAAGGTTGTGGGCCTTGGAACAGCTTCCCAAAAGAAACTGCTCTGAGGAAGAGAGTAGATAGCTTTAAGAGGGCCATTGATCTTCATAATTGACCAGAACCAGTCTATATTTAGGCTCAGAGCCTATTGTTGGTCGTCATATTTATTGGTATATTAGCGACAAAGATGCTGTTTTGGAAGTTCACAAGCTTAAGTTTTGTATTAAATGTTTCTCGCAGATATGCGAAAAATTTAGTGTAAATATTTTTCATTGAAAGCAGAGTTCAAGTAATGGAATAAGTGTTGAGAGTTTAATTGGTTACAAATTATTTATTTCACCAATAATTACAAGAAAAGTCGGGAAATAAAAGTATTCCGGTACACGTTAATGTCAAAAGATAATTTGATTTAACGAAAACAAGCCTTTAACTTTCAATTTGAACTGTAATGTTAACTTATTTTAATTGCTCAAATTTGAACAAAATCTGTTCTTATCAAGAAATAAAGTGTCCTAACCAAGAGCCTGCAAACATAAAAAGTTTATTTGATTAGGATTACTTCCCTGAAAAGGTTTAGGCAGAGAGGACAATTTTAAATATTTATGCTACTATATTGTAAAAAATCTATAATGATAGCTTTGCACCCAAAGGTGCACCAATCTTAAATTTTTAGGAGTGGAAATTCTCAATTTGCTGAATGAAGTTTTTTGTGCCAAAAGATAAATAAAGGTATGCAAACCACGAACATTTAGTGCAAGGGGGTAATCGGGCGTTTAAAAATTGTAATATTTCAACTATGTCATCTAATTTGCCAAATCCTCTGACAAAGTGTTATGAATAAGGAAAATTTTTGGATTGTCATAGTGAGCTTCTGTGACCTTCCATCAGAGCACTGCTTTTTACATCAGCAAATTAAATTGGTAAAACATTGTTACGTTGAATAAAAGTATTATGCTGCAATAATCGCTATTTTTGATTGATAACTGGCCTCAATTTTAGCTTGAAGTTCAAAGCTTATAATTCCTTGAAAATTTCATATTTTGAAAAGTCAGAGCTTTCTATTTCTGGGTTGCCACTTGTGGCTCAAGTGAGTATTTTGAAGCAAAGACGACTATGGTAACTATTTAAGCTGAAATAGCGGCAAAAACGGCTATTTTTGTCAAAAAAGGCTACTATTTTAGTAAAAAAGGAGTAAACATCTAAAATATTTCCATTTTTTTGGGAACATAATAATTTATGCAGCTTTTTCATTGGTGCAAACCGCTTAACCCACTGGATTTGCTATCGATTTTGGCACATATTTGAGAGACCTTTTATGGGATACGAACTTGGATGCAGAAAAGTTAGATTTATGTAAAATGTGAAAATTCTAGTTTTGAATAATTTTAAAGTGGCGTAAATCGCGAATCAAGTACTGTTTTCATTTTTAGTAGTAGAAAATAGAATCCGCCTTTGTGGCAATCGGCACTGAAATATTTCTTCGCTTGGTAGCAAATTGGCAAGTGGCGACCACTAATCTGCACTTTGAATGAGAAAGTTTTAGCATGGTAAAGAAAACAGGCTAGAGAAATAATATAGGTAAGATTTGTATTTACGACTTTCTTTTTTTATTTTTCAACAATTGTGCTTGTAAGTTTGAAATAATTGATACTTTCTCTCACAATGTTCTTTATTTTAACTCAGGGTGTACATGAATAAAATCAAATCTTTTTTTTAATCATTAATTTAAATCAAATGTTTTCTTAATCATTAATTTAAATCATATTTTAGTTCAAACCCCTAAAAATCTCTCTCAGAAATTTCAAATTTCATTTGTTTTTACTTGCTTTTATTCAGTATAGCCTTTATTTGAATTGATTTTGTCCCAAGGGTTTTCCCTCATTTAACCATAATTATCTATCTAAATTCTATCCTTACTTAACCTAAAAATTTCAACTTTTTGTCGATAGATACTTTTGAAGAATATGCTTTTTCTCATTTTAAAATTAGTAGCCACTTTTTTAAGGACTTTTTTTAATAAAGAAAACAATGAGGAAAATTTTAGGCAGTAAGCTAAAAATTGACTGTGTAAAAAAATTCCTAGAAAATCAAGCTTGTTGCATATTTTTACCAATTAGACAAAAGAAACTTTTAACTATTATTTCTTCAAATTTGACTTCTTATTTTGAAAAAAAAAATAAAGCACACATAAATAAAAAAATAACCACCTAATGAAAAGATTGAATTTTGTAAAATTTTTTAATGTGATTAACAGTTAATTCATAGATTTTTATCCTTTACCAGAAAGCAGGATTAAAATGGGAAGTTTTCTCATTTGACCCCCAAAACAAAATGATACATGTTTTCAAATAAAAATTATTACAGTGAAAAAGATTAACTTAATTTAAATTTTGTTTTTCCTTCTTTTTAACAATTGTTTTATTTTTATCTCATATAACACTACTCAATTTAAAAGATAGTAATAGAATGTTAAAAAGCTCAAATTTGCTGGAAACTGTAGACACATCTGACAAAATAATGTTTCTTTTCCCCTGTTTTTATGTATTTGTAGTGTACTACAATGCTATCTATATTACTACTCATTTTGATCATATGCCTTTGTATTAAATTGGTTTTACATTATATTATGAAAGCTTTTTGACAAAGTAGCAATTAAAATATTATATTTGTATTTTTTGGGTATCAATTTGAAGTTTAATTATATTTATTAGTAGAAAATACTGCATAACAAAAGTTTCCAGTGTCTTTTTTTCAAAAAAAAAAAAAATCCTATTTACATTTCTAAAAAATCCGATTTTTTTTTTTAATTTTTTCAAAAAAATCGTGACTTTTTTTTCACCTAGTTTTAAATGTTTCACTTTATCATTCAGTTATTTTATAACTTGTTTAATTCTTAATATTTTTAAGGTTTATATTTCCAATTATGAAGAATCAATGAATGCGAAACTTTAAATCGTTTGAAACCCTTATAACGACGAAAATTGAAAAAAAAAAAAAAAAAAAACATGAAACTTAATCTGTGCCACGAACTTAACTTCTTTAGGATTTAACTCATACAGCGTGCCACTAGATGGCAGCATGAGTCGATGACTGACGTTCCTGGGATATAACCGCTCGTTAGCTCACAGATTCAAGGCGAGCGATTGAGTTTGTGTTGAAGATGTCAAAAGAATCGAAGATTTACGATGTTACCTTGGAAGATGTTTGGGACGAAATTAATAATGAAATAATTGTAAATGAGATGCATCAAAAAATACTCAGTCAAATTCAAAAAAAGGTATACTAATATTTTATTTATGAATTCTTATTCTGTGATTATTTTCAGGGTTCAGTGATTAGTCTGGGAGAAAATGCTATTGATGTAAAAGTAAATTAGGACTTCAAGCTTAGTCAACAGTGCAGCATAGCTAGTAACAAAGCCAATAGGGTCCTTAGGTTTGTCAAAGATCTACTTCAAACAAATCTAATTATACAGAAGTTTGGTAAGACATCATTTGGAGCTGTGTGCAGTTTTGATCTCCCTATCTGAAGAAAGATATAAATTTGTTTGAAAGGTTTTCAAGTGGAATTTCTAATTAAGACTATGATTCTAGGCTTAATGATGAATATGTAGTCTTGAGCAAATGAGAATCATAGGGGACATGATTCAGTTATTTAAATTGATCAAATTGAAAGAGGTTATAGGGTTAAACTTTTCCATGGAAATCATGTGAAGTGATCATTATTTTAAGCTATTTAAATCTCAAGTTAACCTGAAGATTGGGAAAAATTCCCATTTTAATAACTTAGTGATCCCTTGAAACTTTACCAGAAGAGGCTGTTGTAAGCAAGAGCATAGATAGCTTTAAGAGGGCTATTGATCTTTATAATGTAATAGGACCAACCTAGCTAGACTCAGGGCCTATTGTTAGACATCATATTTGTATATTAGAGAAAAAGGGGCTGTTTTGAAGTCCACAAGTTTAAGCTTAGTGTTAAATTTTTCTCGTACATAACCTAGCAAGCAAAACTTTTGCCTCAAGATTGACGTGTCAAGAAGGCAATCTTGCCTCAAGATCGTTATGTTACTGATTTTCGATTGTCAGAATCTTGCCACAAGATTGTCTGACAAGGAACTTGCAACCTAATATCAAGAAAATAACAAGATAGGTTGTTTTTGCAATCTTGCATAAAGATTGTTATAACAAGAAAATATCAAGATCTTGAAATTTTCTTGTCATGACAATCTGTATGCAAGGTGTTTTATTTATTTCTTATTTTCACTTCAAAGTCACGAATTAAATTTCATTCTTAAACTATTTCTGTTATTCTTCAATATTGATTATTTTTCTAGCTGAAGAATATTTTTAAGGCTGACACATAATCGGAAATTCACATGAAGATATTTTTGTTTATTCTAATTGCAATTTAATTGTATTTAATAAAAATGTCTACATTAATTTCAGATTAAACTTTACATCTTAAATCTGATGTTTCATTTTAGCTTTCAGACTTCAAAAAAGTGTTAAGCACATAGTTACACTAGGTGGCCAAAAGTATCCGGACACTTCCAAAAATTCACATTTTTACATATAGCTTGATAAATAAGTGATCAATTGTTCTTTAACTTTAGTCATACAAAATATAGGCTTCACCGAACATTTCCAAGTTGAAATTAAATTACCCTTGCATTTGGGGGACGATAAGAAGGGGGGTCGAAAGAATAACCGCTTTTTGACCATAACTCTTTGAAAATAGCTCGGAATAAGCTATGCATTTCAGTAATTAATTAGCATACTATGTATAATTACTATACAAATTCAAATGAACGTACCACTCTTACTTCCGAAGATATGAAACGTTTTTTTAAAAACGGCAATTTTATTTGAAGGGTTTTTGCTCATAACACGCAGAGTTTTTAATCAAACCTTATCAAAACTTCAGGAAAGATGACAAAATACAAGAGAAAGAACATACTAAAACGGTTTTTAAAAATATTAAAAATCCAATGAGATATGAACGTTAAAAGGAAAAAAAATTTCACGGCGCATGCGCGAACGACAGAAATTTATAACTACAAAAATATTGTAGCCTGGTATATACTGCATCTTATAAAAAAAGTTCCAGTTGAATATCATGAAAATTGAAAAAGATATCAGCGATCTAGTGAGCTGTATTTCATTCATTCGCAGGCAATACATACATAGTGAGGGTCTGTCCACAAAGAGCTATTTTTAAAATAAAGATTATTTTGTCATCGTTCAAAACCAACGTTTCAGGGGGTGTCCGGATATTTTTGGCCACCTACTTATAAGGTCTTTATGGGCGAAATGTGACTTCTATGCCAAATATAAATTTTTAAACAGTATACAATTTAACATTGAAAAATATGCTCGATTGTCCCCACACTATTTGTGAACAACCCCTCTCCATTTATGAATTGTCTGCAAATGAATGAATTACAGCTCACTAGATCGCTGATATCTTTTTCAATTTTTACGATATTCAACTGGGACTTTTTTTATAAGATGCAGTATACACCAGGCTACAATATTTTTGTAGTTATAAATTTCTGTCTTTCGCGCATGCGCCGTGAAAAATTATTTCCTTTTAACGTTCATATCTCATCGGATTTTTAATATTTTTAAAAAACGTTTTAGTATGTTCTTTCTCTTGTATTTTGTCATCTTTCCTGAAGTTTTGATAAGGTTTGATCAAAAACTCTGCGTGTTATGAGCAAAAACCCTTCAAATAAAATTGCCGTTTTTTAAAAAATGTTTCATATCTTCGGAAGTAAGAGTGGTACGTTTATTTGAATTTGTATAGTAATTATACATAGTATGCTAATTAATTACTGAAATGCATAGCTTATTCCGAGCTATTTTCAAAGAGTTATGGCCAAAAAGCAGTTTTTCTTTCGACCCCCCTTCTTATCGTCCCCCAAATGCAAGGGTAATTTAATTTCAACTTGGAAATGTTCGGTGAAGAATATATTTTTTATGACTAAAGTTAAAGAACAATTGATCACTTATTTCTCGAGTTATATCTAAAAATGTAAAGTTTTGAAAGTGTCCGGATACTTTTGGCCACCTAGTGTATAACGTTATTTATTTTAATTGAAAATTTTTTTATTTATTTTAATTGAATTTTTTTGCGATGGATATTAATTCTTTTCTTCTTCTTCTTCTTATTATTATTTATGCTCAATAGAACTGGACTTGATAAAAAATATGGTGCAATATTTGATTTATTTTTAAATTTATGATTCTTTTAGTGCCGAGATAATCAACAAAAGTTACATTCTATATAGATATCAGCTTTAAAAATACTGTTTAGACAAAAAAGCAATTTATCTTAAAGAATAACATAAATAGTTAATGAATAAAATTTAGCTTACTCGTGAGCTTGAAGAGTGATTATGATAAAATCTTTGCATGTAATCCCTTGTTGTCAGCCACGTTTCTGAACGAAAATCGTTATTGTCACTCATTTCTACAATTGATCGCCAATCGGTTGCGATATGGATTGTAGCACTGCGTCATCGAATAAATGCAGTAACCCTACAAGCAAAACTTTTTGCAACAATCTTGACGGATCTTGATATCCTATTGACGGCGTCAAGATTGCGTAGTTAATCTTGCATAAAGATTGATATAACAAGATTGTTATGACAATCTTTATGCAATCTTACATACATCTAGATGTATCAATATTGATTTCGTCTTGCAACATCAAGATTAAATAAAGATTTATAACAATCTTTATGCAATCTTGCGTACATCTTGACATAACAATATTGTTTTCGTCTTGCTATATCAAGATTGCATAAATCTTGTCAGCATCAAGATTGAAAGAATGATCTTGATATCTCATTGTCGCAGTCAAGATCATTAGCGCACACAATAGGAGAGAGGCGCATGCGCGGAGTTTGACACCCAGCATTCCAGTTTTTTTCCTTCTTCAACGCGAAGCGAGCGCTGCACGTGGAGTGGAGACGTGGATACGATTTAGGCTTCGTTAAAATGCGGTTGCTTTACTGTTGTCTGCAATATTATTGTATTAGGGTTATTTATTGATGACGCAGTGCTATACAATCCGTATTGCATACCTGCCAAATTGTACGTTTTTTTGCCCTTTTGTACGATTGTACGGTAAAGGTGTAAAATCGTACGTTTTTCAGATTTTTCATCAATTCCATCTTTTTTCCATATATAACTACATTTCAACAACGAAGCTTCTTTAGAATACATCGTTACATGTATTCATACGCGAGGCAAAGCCTAAACTTCGTCATATTTCAGCACTGAACTCGTACTTCACGGAGAACTGATCCGCGTGGTTGAGACTGCAATCCTTTTGCACCGTGCAAATATTTTAACATTTGCGAAATTTTTAGGTTACATTGACATATGCTACCTTAGGTTATAACATTTAATTATTTATTTTTATAATTTATAAATTTTTTCCTCCCCATTTTACATGTTTACATTCTACCTGCGATTCTCGTAAAATCGCTTCTTTTGCTTGACATTTCAATCCTTTAACATCTGGTCAGTGCTTTAATATTTTTGATGGTTAGAAGTTATTTTAACATGACTACCGAAGACTACTTTATTTTTTTTCATGTATTATTTTTTTTCATGCTTTTTTTTTTACCAGCATGCTTATATTTAACATACGTCATTGAAAATTGCAACTGAAATGAATTTATTCAATTGAAAATATAAATAAAAGTTGAAATATCAATTAAAATGAAAGAAAACTACTGAAAGTGACCGTGATATAATTACAATAACTTTTATAATGTCTGATTTTCATTAAGAAATATGTTATTGTCTCAGTACGATTTCGTAGGAAAAATTGTAAGATTTTCTAAGTAGACATGTTGGCAGGTATGATATTGCGACTGATTAGTGATCAATTGCAGAAATGGGTGACAATAAAGATTTCCGTTCCTAAACGTGGCTGACAACAAGGGATTACATGCAAATATTTTATCAGAATCACTCTTCAATCTCACGAGTAAGCTAAATTTTATTCATCAACTATTTGTGTTATTCTTTAACATAAATTGATTTTTTGTCTAAACAGTTTTTAAAGCTGACATCTATCTAGAACGTAACTTGAATTTTTCGTTGATTATCTCGGTACAATTAATGCTCTTCAATTAATCCTAACTAGGCATTTATGTGTTTGTAGTACTAAAAGAATCATAAATTCAAAAATAAATCAAATATTGCACCATATTTTTATCAAGCCCACTTCTATTAAGCATGAGTAATAATAATAATAATAAGAAGAAGAAGAAGAAAATAATTAATATTGATCGCAAAAAAATTCAATGAAAATAAATTTTTTAAAAATTTCAATTAAAGAAATAAAGTTATAACTAAGTGCTTAACACTTTTTTGAAGTCTACAAGCTAAAATGAAACATCAGATTTAAGATGTAAAGTTTAATCTGAAGTTAATGTAGACATTTTCATTAAATACAACTAAATTGTAATGGGAATGAACTAAAATATTTTCATGTGAATTTCTGATCATGTGTCAGAATTTAAAATATTCATCTGCTAGAAAAATAATCAATATTAAAGAATAATAGAAAGTTTAAGAATGAAATTTAATTCGTGAATTTGAAGTGAAAATAACAAATAAATAAATAAATAAAACACATTGTATACAGATTGTCATGACAAGAAAAATTACCGAATTTTAACGAAGCCTAAATCGTACCCACGTGCAGCGTTCGCTTCATCGTTAAAGAAGGCAAAAACGGAATGCTGGCTGTAAAACTCCGCGCATGCGCCTTTCTCCAATTGTGAAAACAAAATCCTTTCTCCTTATGATCTTGACAGCGACAATGAGATATCAAGAACATTCTTTTCAATCTTGACGTTGACAAGATTAATGCAATGTTGATATTGCAAGACAAAATCAATATTGATATGTCAGGATGTATGTAAGATTGCATAAAGATTGTTATAAGACTTTTCATACAAGTTTTGTGCAAGATTAAATACGCAATCTTGACGCTGTCAATATGATGTCAAGATTGTTGCAAGAAGTTTTGCTTGTAGGGAATAAGAAAAATTTAGTGAAAAATATTTTTCATTGAAGGCAGCATTCGAATAATGGAATAAGTTTTGGAAGTTTAATTAGTTTAAAAAAAATGTTTCACTAATAATTACAAGAAGAGGCCGGGAATACCATTCCTCACGTACTAATCGAATTTTGTAAAATGTTTTCGAAAAAGACTTTAGAAATTTTTGTACTAGATTAATGTATACTTATAAATATAATTAGATTTGAAAATCATTCTTTTAAAATTTTCAAAACAATTAAATGTCAAGTATTATATCACCAAAAAGTTTTCATTTCATGATATAAAACCTAGTTTAATATGGCCTATAATCCGCTAAAAAATTTTTTTTTTTTTTCGGTGCTGATTAAAAGCCGCCACATAAGAGATTTTCTTTTTCACGAGATAATAAAACTTCGATCCAGAAATCACAGATAGCAGCAAGAGTCTAAAAATAAATGACAGCTTATTTGAGTAATTGATAATGCACATTCGTGAAGTGTAGAGAGAGGAAGAGGAGAAAAGCAGTGTGCAGAGTAGTTAGCTTCAACATTGCGATAAGGTAATGAGAGCAGCGAATAAAAATGGTGTCAAAACGTGTTGGCTGCAATGTCGAGTTCAGGTTGAAAGCTGTTGAAAAGGCAGAAGAAATATGTTTTTATCACTAAGAAGTCAAAATAATGCATCTACTTTATTTGAAATTTGGCAAAGAAAATGTTTAGAAAAATAATTTTCGCTGTAATTTCAATGAAAAGTTTTGGTTCATAAAAATGTACATGTTTTATATTCAAATTTTATATCTTAGAGACGTTGGACGAGACTATATAATTAAAAATCGAGTGCAAACTGATATTTTTGTGTCGTATGTTGTAAGAAAACCACCAAACATGTGCGTATAATAAGCCGCCGCGGATTATGTGCTGAAATTTTTCGTTTCGACAAAAAACTCCCGGTGCGGAATATATGGCGAATGTTGATTATATGCCGAAAAATGAGGTGCCTGCAAACCTCTTAAAGTAAAAAATCGAAAGATTTATGAAAAAAAAATCGGAATGTTTCTCGAACATAATCAGTTAAATTAAATAACTTAAATGCTTTGTTAAAATAATCTGTTTCCCAAAAAGATTTCAAAAGTTGCATTAAAATGTAAAAAAGACTGCTAAATAATTGCATCAAAACATTAAAGAGCAACAAAAGATTTATTGCCTTGTCCAATTATGAACAAACATGGCAAATAAACTAAAGAAATCGCCAAGCAAGTGCTATTTAATAATTTAAGGAATTAGTAGGGATGGACCGGATAGTGATTTTGCCGGATATCGGATATCCGGCATTACAATTACATTGCATGTTCGCTTATTTTTATGTAATGCAGCTTCAAAACAATAAATCAAAGTTGTTTCTCGCATAATTTCTTTAAGAACATGTTAAATACATTTAAATTAATTTTTAAAGCCTCTATTTTATTTGTACAGGAGTAGCGCTACATATGAAATGAAACACTAGCATATTGTGATTTCTTTCTAAATTATGTATTTTTATCAAAATAGACGAAACTTTAAAAGATTGAATTAAATATTTCTGTATATACTCAAAGTTTAAACTTTTAATTATTCTTAGTTTAAATTTTAAAGCTTTTCTGTTTCAATATCATTTCAATAGGTTTCTACGTAAATGATAAGTTATTAAATATTTCACCAATATTAAAAAAAAAGAAAGAAACAAAGAAAGAACAAGAAGTTCTGTTAAGAACTAAACGAGCCTACTTTCCCGTACATGGACATCGGCATTCTAGCATCTGATCATTATTCTCTTAATTATCTGGGACTAAAAATTATGTCAAACATACCTTTTTAGCACTTAAAGCTGATTTCTAAAAGCAAAATATACCCCTCTCATCAGATGAAATAGACACATAAAAAGTAAATAAATGAATAAATAAAGTTTTGTCGCACCTTTTAAAGAATGTAACTGTTACAGTTCTTCCGTAGAAAAATTCCTCAATTGTTTTCAAAAAAAAAAAAAAAAAATTAAAAGTACAAAGTACATCAAAACACATTTTATCAAAGAAAGAAAAAAAAAAAACTCGTCCGTTGATAAAATGTCTCGAATTTCACTTTTAATCCGTTGCCAGTTGTTAAATATAAATAAAGAATAAAATGCTCTTGTGAATGAAACATTTTTGTTACAAAAAAAATCGTCTGCCAAAAAAAAATAATAATAATAATAATAATAAATTAAACAAAACAAATGAATAAATAAACAAAAAATCGTCTGCACAGTCAGTCATTTTTTTCTGAGCCTGCATTTCCGCCATGTTTGCGGAGTCGGAGTCGGAATCAGAGTCCTCACAGAAGATTATTCAGAAAAGTACTTTACAAACATTATTTATCAAAACCATTTTCTTACAAAGTTAGTTTGAAGGAAATCCGACTTTAAGTTCAGGATCAACATTCAACTTAAATTCCCGTAGGCGCTAATGTTAAATTTTTTTTCTGAACGGTTCAATCATTGAACGAAAAATTGTTCAAATCGAAAAGTGAAATATGGGAATGAGCCTCTCCGAGATCTTTCAAACAAAAAAAAGTTTATTCCATTCGGACGGTTCACTCAAAAGTTATTAGGTGGGGAAAGGTTGCTTGAACGGTTCAATGTTGAACGAAAAAAATGTTCAAATTGAAAATTTAAATACGGTAATGAAGTATCCTTGCTGAGATCCTTCGAACAAAAAAAAAGTTTATTTAAATCGGACTGTTCACTCAAAAGTTATTAGGGGTGACAGCTTGCTTGAGCGGTTCAATGTTGAACGAAAAATTGTTCAAATCGGAAATGTAAATACGGGAATGAAGTATCCTTGATAAGATCTTTCGAACAAAAAAAAGTTTGTTCAAATCGGACTGTTCACTCAAAAGTTAGTATCGCGGGACAGGTTGTTTGAACGGTTCAAAGTTGAACCAAAAATTGTTCAAATCGAAAAATCAAATATGGGAATGAGCTGTACTCGCCGAGATCTTTCCAACAAAAAAAAGTTTGTCCAAATCGGAATGTTCATTCAAAAGTTATTAGGGGGGGGGACAGACAGACAGACCGACCGACCGACCGACCGACACAAATTCCCCATCTCAATACCCTACTTTCAAATTTTTAATTTTTCGATATTCATTTTACCTTTTTATTTTTTTAACTTGGCGATATTTTTTGGACTTGGCGATATTTTTTAGATGCATTAAGCTACTTTTAATACTTTTTTCGTCTTTCTTTTATTTTTAACGGGAAAGTAGGCTAAAAAGGAAAAAAAACTAAGCTCAGATAAACGTTTTTTTTTTTTTTTTTTTTTCAAATTGATACATATTTTATTAGAATTTTATGAATTTAAACTTCATTACAAAGTAACACATTTTCTTATTTCTAATTTTGCAATAATATAAAGCAAAATTTTGCTTTGAAATTCTTTTTTTTAAAGAATAATATGCATGTAATTTTTCTAACATACAAGTTAAAGAAGAAAATATTAAAACAGGACCAGTGTGTTAAATAATAATAATAATAATAATAAAGTTATACTCAAATAATCAGTTAAAAATTTTATATAACTCCAAAAAACAAAGGAACATGTTTTCTGAAGATTCAAATCAGCAGTTTAAATATACTTTTAAGAGGTATGCTAAAGTTGTTCACTTTTTAAAAAACAAATGAGTAAACTTTACTTAAATAATCAACTTGAAATTTTACTTTAGTTCCAAAAAATTAAGATACACATTCTTAAAAGTGGCAAATTATCATTTTAAATACATTAAGGGTCATGCTAAACATATTCACTTTTTTAAAAACAAATTAATAAACTAATTCTTAAACGATCACCTCGAAATTCAACTTCATTTTGAAAAAATAAAGATACATTCCGAGATGCAAATGTTATATTTATGGGTTATTCCAGCCAAAATGGTACAAATCATGTCTGAAATTGTCGAGTTAAGTTTATCAAATGAAGTAATTTTCGCCAACTAATCATTGTTTTAAAAATTATTCTCTGTTTATTTGTGCATAATAAAGTGTAAATGGCTTGTACATATGAGTCATTCATTAAGGGTTTTGAATAGTTCGACCACTTTGTGTAACAGAGGAGACAAATGAGGTTTGAAAAATATATTTCTAATCGTAAAGAAAAGTTAATTACAGAACAAGTATAAAATGAACTAAGCATCCTAAAACTAATTCTGTCTGCAATTTCAAGAAAAAATATTTTTTGCACTATTAATGCGACTGTAACAGAGTTGACATCCCACAGTGCAAATTAACTCTCATCAGCAAAGAATTTTAGGCTTATCTTAGTTACTGATTATATAATTCAATGTATCAAAGTAATCAAAGCAGATACATTACTTGTACTTATTAAAAAAAATATCACATTGAATGCGATTGCTTATTTTATTTCTGAAAGGCTTGTAACAGAGTGGACAGTTTAAAACATAAAAAAAATCTAGGAACAAAGATAAATAGGTGTTTTTCCAAGATTTTTTTGTTTACATACATAAAAATCAGCAGAAAGGGTGTTAGAAGCATTTTTTGTGCTGTGCATTGCAAATGATTTTGTTGTTGCATTTCAGCTTAATCTTAAATTGCATTTTAAGTCCTAGCAATTTGAAGCTGGGGCAGATCATTTTTTCCTTCTTTTGCCAAAGAATTTTTTTTTCGGGGGGGGGGGGGGGTCCTTTATAAATGGCTTATGCCTAAATAAGTAATACTTGGTTACACACAATTATATGGAGAATAAATAAAAAAAATTTAATTAATTGGTGGTAAATATTAAAATTAATTCCCAAAATTCTGAAGTATCGGGACTGATTTGGACCATTTTCCCTGAAATGAACGATATATTATCATTATTATTTAAAATTATTCTAAACATGTTCACTTTAAAAAATAAATTAATAAACTTATGTCTAAATAATTAACTTAAAGTTTTACTTAAATTCTAAAAGACAAAATACACTTTCTAAAGATGCAAATTAACATCTTAAATACAGTCAAGTCTCAATAGCTCATAGTCCCAAGGGACCGGCTAAAAACTTAGAGTTATTGATAGTTCGAGTTACAAGCAGTTCCTACCGTCTTTTCAAGAATTTGGGACCAAATGAAAACTTTGAAATAAAGGTATATTTGAGTTTATAAAGCTTTGAGTTATCGAAACTCGATTGAATGTTATTGAAGGTCATGCTCAACATGTTCTCGAGGAGTTACGGAGCGGCGTGACAGACGTGAACAGATTCTAATAGCAGAGAAATATCTTTTCTGAAAGGAAGGTATTACAAAAAGAAAGAACGAAACAAAGTGCAAAATTCAAAATTATTTTTCAAAAAAAAAAAAAAAAAAGCATGGTTTTAAGTTGCGACGATTCATGGGGACAGATGTTTTCATTATCTAAAAGAAAACTTTCGCCAATGTTAGATAGGTTATTTAGTGTATGTTATTTTCAATTATAACAAAGCAATAATAGTGGCAAAGTAAAAAATATCTAATTACAACATCATTGGGTGTTAATAGATCGCAATTTTTGTTAGAAGCACAAAAACTAAAAATAAAAGAATTCAATAAATAAAATAATTTGAGAATTTATATTAAAAGCTACTGCGATTCATTTTTATAAACTAACGATATGATCGTAAGTTTTTTCAACCTTTTGTCGCACATTAATCCTTGAAGGTTTGTAGCCTTTTCTTTCTATATATTTTAACTAAAATATTTTTGAAAAGCTGAAGACAATCATATTTTATCTGGCAATTGTGAAAAATCAAATATGCAGAATGCTTCCATGTCCAGTACACAGTCGGAGGAATAACACAATTTTTGTTTTAGAAGCAAAAATTGGTAAAAAGGAAAGATGAAAAGTAATTACATCATCTAAAAGGTTTATCAAACAATGAAATTTTTAACTAAGATTTTTATAAAAAAGAAAATATTTAATTAGGTCCTCACATCATACCGGATAACCCTCACATCAATTCCGGATATTCCCCACATCAATACCGGATACTTAGCCGGATATCCTGCAAAAATCTTCCGGATATCCGTATCTGGGGCGGTCAGCCGGATCGGATATCCGGAAGTACGGGATACTTAAAATATCGGCCGGATAGACCGGATACCGGATATCCGGTCCATCCCTAGTAATTAGCTCCATAAAAATGTTATGCTATCGAAATATAAAGCTTCAAAATACATTTGCATGCATTGCCTCTTCTTGTAATTGCGAAAACATCCAACCTCATCTGCCACTCACAACAAGCACCGGAACCGAATTAAGACACAACAGAGCGATAATTCGCTTGACGCATGCACATAAGGTGACTTCTGTTTTTAGACATGTAGACTTCCCTGTTCTGACTGTGCAGCATAAATTGCACTAGCAAGTATTTGCATAATCTGTGACATACTTACCTCGATTTTCATTCTTTATTCATTTTTTTGACTATTTTGCCATTTGTTTTCAAAAAAATTTTTGATTTGAAGATTTTAATATCTGGGGTAAAAATGCAGTATTTCATCTTCCGGCTGGAAGACCGTAAAATCAGTCCGAAAGCGGAAGTCTTCCAGCAAAAACAGAAGAGTTGGCAGGTATGAATGGGTATAATTCAAATCATGTTTAATATAGATGGCATAATAGTACACTTTAAATGCATAAAAACATAGGGAAATAAGCAAATCAGATTTTGAATTTGACTACATGTTTTTCATTAATAGACTTTTTTTTGCATAAAAAATAGGATTTCTTTCAAAAAAAAGATATTTCTGCAATTTCCTGTAAATTTATGGTTTCCAATGTTTACTTATTTCTTTTGAATTGAAAAGCTCTGCATGAGATCAAACGATAGTTAAATGAAGAAAATAAAATACATTTTTTGTCAATGAAAATTTTTTCCACAAAAAATATCACAGATTTAAAAAAAAATGAAGTTTACTCTTTATGTATGGAGATGATATTTTAAAATCAGACCATAAGCTATTTTTATTTGTCCATTTTCTGATAAAAGTAATCTATGTTTGCTGTTAATATATATAGTAATAAAAAGTAAGCTTGAACCTTTTCATTTGACGCATATATTTAAATACCTTTTTGATTTTACAATTAAAAGTGCATGCTTTCATTATTTTTATAAGAGTTCATGCTTGAAGCAATATTAATTTTCAATGTAATGAGTGGGTTACTGTATTTTGTCTGATCTACCAAAAAAATTTAACAATTCATCATTTTAAATTCATTTGCTCTTAATATAAATTATTTCCTTTTTTCAGACCTTTTACATGAAATTAAGGAAAATTACACTGTCCAACAGCAATGATGTTAATATATGCAATGATGAAATAAACGCAAAAAAAATTGAAAAAGTTGAGTAAGTAATGAACCTTAGTTTAGATCTTACTTGCAAAGTTATTATTTTCAAGTTTTCTTCTCTCGTCAAAAAGTCATGCATTTGAGATTATAAGATGTAACCCAAGCCCATTTATTCTCCTGTGTAGGGGGTGACAGGACTCATTGAACCATGGTGCACATCAGATAGGTCTCAATTATTTTAATACTTTTGATCTTCTTTATTTTAATTTGAAATCAACAGATAGCACCAATGGTCATACAAATCCTACTTTGAAATCACATGATACAGTTATATTGAAGAAATGATGTTTTAGAAAGTTTTTTCAGTAGTGCTGAGTAATTTTCAAAAATGTGCAACTTTATCTTTTCAACAGTTTTCACCGAGATTGTAGTATATATTCAATTGAACTCTAAACTGTCTGTACTACTCATTTATATTTTGTTACTCTTATTAATATTGTATTGTGTATCATATATTCTTGTCGCTCACCTTGTTCACTGGGGGCATACTCTGGTGATCCAATTCACACCTCCTTAAAATCTGTACTCTGCTTGACGAGCGCACTATAAAAATAACTTCTACTTCTTCCGCGTTAAAAGGTAGATGGTCTCTGTTTTTGACTGGCGGCTAAACCTAGGGCATCCACTTTTACTCATCTCCCATTTCATTGGTTAACACCGATACGTCACGCCTGCGCGCGAAGAGTCACTATGACGTCACCGCAAAAGATTTCATCCAGATTTCATTCTGCCGATCTATGTTCAAGTATTTCTCTAGAAAATGACCTTTTTTTTATTGTAATTTTTACGAGACTGTTGTTAATACAGTTCCGAAATGAATTTTTTTAATTATTTAAATTCTTAAACTTTTCATCAATGATTTAATTGGAATAATATGAAACATAATTAATGGTATTTAAATGCTAAATTTCAAAAAAATAAATAAATGAAATAAATAAGACGATAGAGCAAGCAAAAAAATGTTGAAAAAAAAAAACAATATAAAAATGATAGTAAATTTTAAAAAGTTAATTTAAAAAATATTAATAAATAAAAATAAAAAAAATACAAAAATTGTAAAAACCATCATTTTAAGCTTTTGGATCCGGGCTATTCGTATAGAAGTTTTACTTTCGAGACGGACCAGTACAACTGTTGAACCACATGTTCCTTTTCCTCTGAAAATGGAAGGTGCAACGGCAAGTACTTAAGTTTTATGACTTTGCGGTTTGAATACAAAGCCGTAATCCCCCAGTAAGATTTTATGAAATCTTGAAAAAATCCCCTATTCCAAAGGGTAAAAGGGAAGATTTCAACCCGGTCTTCAAAGGTAAAAAGACTTGCGGAACAGCATGTGTACCACCCGGTTCTAAAAGGTTAAAAACTACATTTTTTGATTCATTTGCAAATGAAGACAATTTCTGATCAGTATTTACAAGTAAAGTAGTGATCAAAAATATGAAAGAGTACTTGAAAAATGTTAACTAATACTTAAAAATTGTGCTTGATTTCAGGGGTTGTCATTTCAAAATTCTCCAAGGGGGGGGGGGGCAAAAGTGTATGCTCAATGTAAATTATACTGCAAAAGAGCAAAAGCTACATCCACTTACATGCAAATACATTAATTTTTCATAGTGTGGAAGGGGAATGACCCCCTTAAATTATGGGCGTGCTTGAATTTGTGCAAGCACAGATAGTTCAAAAAAAAAAAAAAAATAATAATAATAATTTGTGTTGGAAAAAAATCTTAAGTTTTTTGTAAAATAAAATATACAAATGTAAATGTCTAAATAAGTAACTTTTGAAACATAATATTGGCACATGTGCAATATAAGCAGTGAATTTTTCATAATTATTAAAAAAACTGACTTTGGTAATTTTGAGTTAAATGCCAAATGAAAACTTTCAAAAATTAGAAAAATATTTTATTTATGATTGGGAAAAAAATTTCTATAACTTCCAATTAACAAAGATCTAAAAATCATGATGTGATTATATTTTAATTTACTGACATGAAATATTTTCCTTTGCCACTGCAATGCAAAAACAACAAGCAAATTTTTCAAATGATGTGTGTCTTATTTTAATAACATATATTATACATAATATTAAGAAACTAAAACAATGACTCTCCGAACATGTACAAAGAGAAAATATAAAAGCGGTGATTTTCTAATTCAATTTGGACAAGTTTGCTATATACCGACAGCCTGGTTACGCCATTCAGAAACTGCAGTTTCAACCTAATTTGGACTCATCAGTTTGGAACAGACATTAATAAAGGTGAAGGGTAGATGTAATTTCAATGAAGCTGAAAGTGCCATCAAACAGGTTGCTAAAATAAATATAGGACCCCAGCGAGAGACTGCAGCTATGGTTCGGTTCAGCTCCAAAATTGAAGGCAAAGCTTAGGTATTAAGCAGTAAGTTACTGCCCTTAAGCCTCCGCTAAGGCAAAACTCATGCAATACACCGCCAGCGAGTTTTGACATCCAGAGACTGCACTTTTGTTCTAATTTGGACTCATCACTCTGAAACAGACAATAACCAAGCAGAAGTTTGCTGGCACTTTCAGCTTCAGTGAAATAACATCTGTCTTTTGATCTGTTACAATGTATTCCAAACTGAAATCTAAACTAGGATGAAACTGCAGTCTCTGGATACAAAATGAGCTGCTGGTATATTGCATTGAGTTCTAATACATTCATAAAATGTGGTCATATGTGGCTTTCAAATGGGGAATTTGGCGCAACTGTGATGCAATGTACTTTTATTGATCATATCTCATTAATTTGATGAGGCAATAAATCTATAATTCAATAACAACCATTATTCACTGCGAATTACACACCAACAATGACACTTTATGTACAAAATTTCCATGTGTCGGGAAGAAAGGAATTAATTTTAATCTAATTCTATTCGGCCATTTTTGGAAATAAACATGTAATATATATAAGCAAGTTTCCTTTCAATGTGTGAGTTTCTTGAATATTTTCCCAAAGCGAAATGTAGGGGTCCCTGAAATGAAGCTCAGCTTACCCTAACTTTTATGGTTAATTGAGCTTCGCTAGGGTACTGGCGTAACTATGGGGGGTGTTTTGGGGACCCCCCCCCGAAATGCTGGTCCAAAAAATGCAATAATGTGATGAAAAAATATAAAAACTCCTAGAATGAAAAGGTAAGATTCTCCGGCGAATATCATAGTGTTACAGACTTCATTGCCATCCCCCTCCCCTTCCCAGAACTATTAAAGATTGTCTTTTTAAGGAAATGTCAAAAATTTCCGGAGGTAGGCCTCCAAACGCCCCATTATGATCGAAATTCGTCTGAAATTGCGTTTTTGGAACTTAAATTTCGAAAAAATTGCTTGGAAGAATTTCTGTATCCTATCATTTTCTTTCACATTATTCAAAATGGCCGGCAATCATGTTTTACTAACTGAGGAAGAGATCGAACATCCTCTCCTCGAACATCACCAAGATAGTCTAGAATGGAGTTTTAGAGGTACAATTTATGAAAATTTCCGGGAGTGAACCCCAGGACCCCCTTCTATTTTTCTGTAGTAATATTTCTTAAGACAACAACACAATTCTAGTGTCAGAGGTTATTACACTTTAAAGAGCTGTCCAGTTTTTCGAATTTCGGAAGTACGCATTTTCAAGTGCGTACTATGTACAGGGTGGCCCAAAAGTCAGGACGAATTTTAAAAATTAATATTTCAAGAACGAATAAAGATAAAAAGATGCGGTTTGCACTAAATGGATAGGAATGAAGGGGGGTTTTATGTGGGCAAGAAAAAAAATAGTTCAGTGGGTGACCGATAGATGGCGCTTTAGGTTTTTATTACAGCAAAAGATAATTTACAAAAGAAAAAACACTGACAATTTTCAAGTTAGCTTATTTGCAGTTAATTAATTAATTGTTCAATGTGCTGTCCATCATTTAGAAGTACAGCTGTGAGACGTGTCAATACACTGTTCACAGCATTTAGTAGCATTTCTTGCGTTATGGCAGCCACATTTTGCCGGATGGCATCTTTCAGTGCAGCTAGTGACGCCGGCTGGTCACGGTATACTTTTGACTTCAGGAATCCCCAGAGCCAAAAGTCACAAGGCATAAGATCTGGGGATCTTGGAGGCCAAGCGTTATGAAATATCGACTGATTGTGCGATCCTCTCCAAATGTTAATCGTAACAATCGTCGCACCGGCAGAGCAATATGGGGTGGTGCTCCATTTTGCATAAACATAACAGTTTGTAGTGCCTGTCGTGCTTGCAGTTCAGATATTAAGGTTATTCTCTAACAATGCTACATAGCGCTGACCAGTCACAGAAACCGTTTTAAAACCCGTCTGTGTGACTTCCTCGAAAAAAAACGGACCTATTATGAAATCAGCAGCGAAGCCACACCAGACTGTCACTTTAGGTTGTTGCAAGGGTTTCTCCACAAATGCATGTGGATTTTCTGTGGTCCATACTCGACAATTCTGGGTGTTAACAGCACCAGAGAGGGTGAAATGTTCTTCATCTGTCCAAAACACAGTATGAAGCCAGTCGTGCTCCTCCTCTATCTTGCTGAATACAAAATTCGCAAAATCTTGCCGAGAGTTGAAGTCAGACGGCTTAAGTTCTTGGAGATGTTGCAACTTATATGGATACCGTTTTAAAGTTATTCGCAGTGCTCGCCAGACACTTGCGCGCGGAAGTCCTGTCTGCTTCGAAACTTCTCGAGCACTACACACGCCATGTGCAGTAACCACCGTCTGCTCCACTGTCATGGCAACAGTAGTGGCTGCTGAGGGACGTCCACTTCTTGGACGTGACGCCAAAGAACCTGTAGATTCAAATTTCTTAATCAATTTGTTCAATGCAGAAGACGTAATTAGTCCTTTGCTTTTTCGCATAACTTTCAATGAGCGATATGCTCTTATTGCCGCAGTGGCACGTTCCGAATTCTTATAGTATAGTTTAATTAAAAGGGCTTTCTCAATCATGGACATCATTTTGGTTCATTTAAACTTCAACATCCCTTACCTGAGGCAGTTGCTCTTTTTTATATCGCTTGCTGTTTTGCATAATCCTACATTAGAAATAGCACAGCTCCACCTATCGGTCACTTACTGAACTATTTTTTTTTCTTGCCCGCATAAAATCCCCCTTCATTCCTATCCATTTAGTGCAAACCGCATCTTTTTATCATTATTCGTTCTCGAAATATTAATTTTTTAAATTCGTCCTGACTTTTGGGCCACCCTGCATATATACACACATAACATACAAAGTGTGGAAAAAAGGGATTGCAACCCCCCCCCCCCCCACTCCCCTCCGCCGCCTTTTTTTTAACCTCATGACGACTTTGAATATGACCCCCCTGACACCAACGAGTAGTTCTGCCACTGGTTTTAAGTCATACTTTAACCCTCTCGGCACCCTGGACCACATATGAGGCTCCTACTTTTGAACTCAATTTTGGAAGAAGTAAAGACTTAAAATGATTTTTTTTTCCGTCAGTGACTCCACCTATTCACGTAGATCACATATGAGGCTCCTAAGTGAAAAAAAAAATCATTTTAAGTGTTTACTTCTTCCAAAATTGAGTTCAAAAGTAGGAGCCTCATATGAGGTCCAGGGTGCCGAGAGGGTTAAATCCATAAGCTCACCTTTCTGACTGTGGCGGTTTCAAGGAAGGAGTTCTACTCCCTCTCTGTAAGGGCCAGCAAGCCATGGTGGCCTGACCTAAAAGGCATCGAATTCGTGACAGGGAAAGATCGTGGACTTGATGCCAGTGTATTGAAGATCCTCTGCCCTCTCTAATGGTGAGTGGGACACATCAAATCTGTTATGGTCATCCATTCCTGCAAGTTTCTATTATAAATGGTTGAAGGGTTGCTCAACTCTTGATCCACTTAGAAAAGCTTAACATAAACGAAAGCCAGGAAAAACTCCGGTCAGTCGAATATGCCAGTCATCGGGAATTAGTTTGCTCTGTTTTTCTGAAGCTCTTTTTAAATTATTTCTTTCCTAAAATAGTAAGAGTAAAATAATACATAAAAAATACTAACAGTAATACAAAATAAATAAATTGGTTATCACATAAAGAAATATTAAGCATATAAACAAAAAGAATGACATATTAGTCCAGTCAATGAATACATTATAGAATGCATGGAATATGCGACAGTATTTGACTTCAGAATATTGTTAGAGGTAGTTAGTAAGCAAACATACTGAAAGTCCCCGACCCTGGGGGGTGAGCTAAAGGTGGGAGGGAGGGGTAAAGCAAATTTTCGGTTTCTCGAAAAATCGCGGAAATGGTGGGAAAAATGGGTTTAAAATAAAAATTCAAGCTAAATAAACCTCCTATAACAATGTTTCTATACATATTAGTCGAATTTTCAATTATGTTTCGAGTGTATGTTGTGAAAAAAAATAATTTTCGGAAAAACTCGCTATTTTTGTCAAACTTTTACGCCTAGTACCTTTTAAGGTCATTTTTCCTTATAAATGTTATTGACAAAGTTGTAGAGCTTTAAATTTCCTTCAATTTGATATGCTATGTTGTTACATTTTTTTAAACCAATCGAAAGCTATAGAGTTTTAAACATGCGCCTTCATGCTAAAAATAGAGTACTTGCCATTCACAAAAATCAAACTAACGCGAAAAGGGATTGCGCGCTTCCTCTTTTTTGAATGGACTCGACATTTCTGATTGGCAATGAAGAAGTTGTTATAGATTACTGCAACACAAATGATGTCAGTCTTCAAAGGGGATCCCCCTCCTTTAATTCTGGGGGTTCAGTTAGTGAAATTGTGACTTTGTGGCAAGGGGGGAGGGAAAGAGTAAAAAGAAGTTTGATGCCGAGCATTTTTCACTTAAAATATGTTCATAAAAAGTAGCTTAAGAAAAGTAGTGAATCACAAAGGTAGAGAGGTGTCCAAAATGCTGATAAAAGTGTGACGTCATTTATGGACGGACAGAGAAATCCACAGAGAAATCGGTTGAAAATTTAGAATTACGTTTAAACAGTGCAAATTAATAGACTGAGGAAGTACAGTAAGTCAGCACCTCTACATACTTGCAATACCCCACTAACTCGTTTATTCCATCCATAGACTGTAGGATTTCTGCCTGCAGCTCGTTTGCTTCCCATTCCATGCTGACGAGTGCTAAAAAGTCAGAAACTACAGTCCATGGATGGAATAAACGAGTTGGTGGTGTATTGCATGCTTTAATGAGTTACGTGATTTTCGTCAGGTTCCATGTCGCATAATTGCGACATATTAACCTTTAGGAACCGGGCGGCAGACCTAGATAAATTTTTAAACTGTCTGCGAACCGAATGAATGTCTTAAAATTTTCTGCAAAAAAAGGCTGTACTTCTCTACTCTCATATCGCTGCCAACAGAAAAAGTAAAAAATATTTATAAAAGTACTTTACCACTGAAAAATCAGCAAGTTTTTTCAATTACATTTACTCTTTTTCCAGGATTATTAACTGTGGATTCCTCAAAATTGAGGACCAAAATATGTCCTTTACCGAAAAAATGTTCTAATACAGAAATTTATCTCAAACATATCAAAATTGAATGCAACATTTGAAAACTTTCTTCGAACGGCGTTCACGTGTTCGTCTATATTATCTGGGTCTGCCGGGCGTACACATGTTGTACCATAAGTCTCATCTAGTTTAGACGACGGGGTTGAAATTTTCAGTCAAACCCTTTGGAGCCAGGGATTTTTTCAAGGTTTCATACGTCTGGTACGACAGTGTATACCTTCTCTTTTCAATGGAAAAGAAATCTGTGGTTCAACTGTCGTACTACCTGGGTTGAAAGAAAAATTTCTATATGAACAGCCCGGATCCAAAGGGTTAAAGATCCCTTGAATGCCTATTTGAAAATAACAAGTTTTTTTTTTTTTTTTTTCAAATATTATTGATTTTCAAGAACGTGTTCTTCGAAAACGATTGAAAATATAATAAATATGTATGAAAACAATATCACAGCAAATTTAGTTAACTTTCACTTCAATTGGGAGCCTATTTTTTCTTCCATTTCCGACATATAATCGAAAACCTAAAAATATGCTCCCACCCCTCCCACATTTAGCTCACCCCCAGGGTCGGTGACTTTCAGTATGTTTACCTACTAATTTCTCCTAATAAATTTCTTACAGGGGAAATGCTGACTTTCTGCACTTCGGCAGTTCACTTTCGTTAAATAGTACCAAGGATAGGAAGCTATTTCATACACCATATAATTCTTCAAAGCGTTGTCCGATTTCTCTGTGGGTCCGTCTATAAATGATGTCACACTTTTATCAGCATTTTGGGCACCCCTCTACCTTTGTGATTCACTACTTTTCATAAACATATGTTTATTGAAAAATGCTCGGCGTCAAACTTCTTTTTACTCTTTCCCTCCCCCCTTACCACAAAGTCACAATTTCACTAACTGAACCCCCAGGATTAGGGGAGGGGGGTCCCCTTTGAAGCGTGACATCATTTGTGTTGCAATATTCTGTAACAACTTCTTCATTGCCAATCAGAAATGTCAAGTTGAAAAAAGAGGAAGGTTTTTTTCTAGGTGCATGCGATCCCTTTTCGCGTTAGTTTGATTTTATGTGAATGGCAAGTACTCTATTTTAGCATGAAGGCGCTCGTTTAAAACTCTATAACTTTCGATTGGTTTAATAAAATGTAGCAAAGTAACATATCAAATTGAAGGAAATTTAAAGTTCTCCAACTTTGTCCATAACATTTATAAGGAAAAATGACGAACCGCAATAGGCGTAAAAGTTTGACAAAAATAGCGAGTTTTTCCGAAATTTTTTTTTTTCTCACAACATACACCCGAAACATTATTGAAAATTCAACAAATATATGTAGAAACACTGTTATAGGAAATTTATTTAGCTTGAATTTTTATTTTGAACCCATTTTTCCCACCATTTCCGCGATTTTTCGAGAAACCCAAAATTTACTTCCCCCTCCTTCTCACCTTTAGCTCACTCCCCAGGGTCAGGGACTTTCAGTATGTTTGCTTACTAACTACCCCTAACAATATTCTGAAGTCAAATGCTCTCGCATATTTCATGCACTCTACACCCATATTTTGAGCACTCATTGACTGGACTATATGCATAATTATGAGTGATTAAAAATGTTTCGTGATTGCGTTTATAGAACTTCTAGACAATTTTTGAAGTTTGCTGCACTTTGTCTCTCTTAAGATAACCTCTCACCCACTCAATTCATTTTTTGCATCTCTCTCTGGGAGAAATTTTTAACATAAATACAGTGGACACCTGTTAATTCAGTCTGCAGTTAACTAAATCAACTGCTTAAATGAATCAAGTCGTAACAAAACAGAACAATGTCCAGCATTACTGAATTAACCCCTTTATTAAGTTAAAACTGTTTACATCAAACGTGATTCGTATAAATGACCCATTGTAGCATGCATGGTGACTTTATATCATACATTCACAATACAATACTCAGATGCATATGTTTGTTTGGTACATAAGGTTTTGTTCTAGGTGTAGTTTACACATATACATGGTGTAAATGTTAGTGTGACAAACATAATAAGAGAACATCACCAGTAATTCACTAAAAATATTTAGTATTTTGCCAATGTCTTCGGTGCATGAATATTAATATTTGCCCATGTCAACAGTTACCAGAATTTGTACTTTCACAGTAACGCATGTATGAGACATATTCTTACTAACACAATATTCAAAAATAATTATTCAGTACGATATTGCAATATCTCTAAAGAATGAAATGAAGAACTCGATATGCCTTTTATTTTGTACTTAAAAACATAGTCACGAGCAACGTGAGGAATCATTGATCTCATTTTTGGCAAAAATATATGGCATGATATTTCTAATTACACATTATTCGACACAACTTACCTTATTACACAGTAACACACTTTATTACTGAGCTATAAGATTAACACAACAAGGTTACAAAGTATACTGCTGCTGTGAAATTATTTATGAGTAATATAGTAAAGCAGAAAATAACTACAACATTGCACAAAATACAATGTAGCATTTAAGTTATATTGATTCAACGATAGTAAACAAACATTTTATCTTATTCTCAAACACACAAATAAGTTCCATAAGATTTAAAATACGGTTTATTTCGTGACTTTGACCTTGCTAACATCAATGCCATTAGTTTCTTACTCAAAGAAATCATGCAGGAAATTTGTTTACTGTACAATATAATTTTTTTATTTATTTACGACACAGATTTCGAGTTTGTGTACTTGGTCACATACAGGGTTGCCAGACGTCCCGGATTTCAAGGGACAGTCCCGTATTTTGAAATATTGTCCCGCGTCCCGGGGAACCTTGATACGGGACGGCTAAAGTCCCGTATTCTGGCTAGAAGAGGCATTTTACAAAACGAAACATTATTTTCAGAAAAAAATGAAGTAAAACAGAAAATGAAGTAGAGTGATAAGAAAATTGATTGAATTATTTTCCTGTTCTGAAGTAATGTTAGTGTTCTATTCATTTAGCTCAGAAATTATTATGACAATCATTTCTACAAACGTTCGTTGTAAAAGTGGTGTATCTCCTTGTGAATGATTTTACTATCCCTTATTGTAGAAAAGCTCTTCTCAATTTTTCAATTGGATGTGTTATATAGACATCCTTTATTATTATAGACACTAGATTATTTGAAGCAATTAATTTTACTCTTGTGAAATTTGCTTCGCTTCGCTTTTATACTAAAAGATGGAACGAAATGTTATTCCATTTAGCAAACAAATACGCATTTTTAAAACATGAAGATACATAATTTTTACAGTGAACGACAGAAATATAAGTTACAGTGAGCTTTTTGGCAACCTAAATACTATCAAAACTTAGAAAGAAATATTGCAGCAGTAAAATCAAGCAGCAAATATGTTTTTTAAAAAAGTTTTTCCCCAAAAGATATTGAATATTTATTTTTTTTTTATTTGTTTTAGGTTAACTTCTTATAGTAAGTTCGAGTAGTAAGGCTTAATTCCATGTCTACTCAATCAAAATTTTTGTTAGTGACTCAATTTTTTTTTTGCATTCAAATTTCTCCGTTGGTACGTCTAGCTGTTGGAAAAAGTCTACTAAACAATAGTCATCTGTAGAAGCGACTATATCTTTCACGCCGAGACAGGCCTGTCATTTGGGACATCAGGACGGTTGATCAATGGCTCCCCCCTCCCTCTTTGGTTTTGGGAACTTAGTGTATTTGCATGTAAGTGTTTTTTTTTTTTGTATAATTTACACTGAAATGCGGTATAATTTACATTTTGCCCCCCCCCCCCCGGTAAAATTTGAAATCACCTGCCTACGTCAGGAAAAAGGGTGTTAATAACAGGGAAATACGAATTTTCACAATAATTAGTGCTAAGCCTTTTCCTATACTCATATTCATGACGAAAAATAACTATGCAATGGTAAGAAACGAAGTCTTTTTTCATATGATCATTGTGTCTGTTTTTTCTTCATTTATATTTGTGAGAAAAATTTAATATTAAAGTAAAAATTCAACCTTTAGAATTCATCTCTTAACCCCCCCTCCCCCCCGAGCCTGTCCCGTATTTACAGTTCTTAAATCTGGCAACCCTGGTCACATAGGACCCGTTTATGAACTCACGTCCAATATGACAGATAGTACAAGTCAGATATATAGTACAGGACAGAGTTTACGCTCACGGAGAAGGAAGTTACAACCAGAGCGAGGGCGGGAATCGAACCCGCCGTCCTGGGCTTGCTAAAGTGACGCGCAGACATACAGCGCCGCCAGGACCCCTACAATATAATTGCAATACAATGTTGAGTGAACATAAACAAAAGTTTAATCTTATTACTCAAAAAAAAAAAGATGAGTACAAAGAATCAGTAAAATGCAGGTTTTATTTGATGTTTTCACTTACCCAGGGTTTGAAATATACGTTTTGGAAACCAATTCCTTAATGAGAGGAAAATTAAACAAGTAACTATAAGTACACACAGTCAATCGACATCGTTGAAAATAACATTGAGCAGCGGCTGTTCGCGCTCGTGTGACGTATCCACGTTAACCAATGAAATGCGAGATGAGTAAAAGTGGATACCCTAGGTTTATAGCTTGCCGCTAGTCTGTTTTTGTTTCTGACTCGCGTGCATGTATCGGCGAGCGTCATTGAACGATTGTTTTCTCTTTATTGTTGATAGTAAAGTTTATTTTTATAAACGGCGCTTTTATTTCTCAACATCTTCATAAAGTTCCGTATTAGTTCATTGATCTCCACACCATGGATAAAGGTGTTAAGGTAATATATTTTTTTAAAGCTTTTTCTAGAAATTAAAAAAATTGTCACATATCACCTTTATTCACCTGCCCTTTTCGTTGTGTTTGTGAGTTAACAGAATTGAACACACCCTTAATTGATTTTGTGTAAATCAGCGAAATTCAAATGTCACATATCACCTTTATCCACTTGCCCCTTCAATTATTATACATCCACATTGATTGAGTTTATATATAAGCCAGCAAAAAATATACAAAAAAAAATGTGAATAAACATGTGTATTGTACAATACATTCTCATTTTTAAACGAAAAGTAGGGTGAAAGTGTGCTTTTGATCCAACTCACAGCGCGGAGGAAAGACTCAATGTGTGACGTCACTAAAGCCCATGTGTGGCTGTGGCCGGAGTAGAGAAAAAGTTACCAATAATTTGCGACGCCGGTGCTTTCGTGTTGCTATGCGCTTTAAGACCAGTCTATTCCTATCAGGAAGCTTTGTCTTTCGCCCACTGTTGTGCTATGAAGATATCGTCTTACCAACTTTCGTGTATGCTGTCACAACAACAGATAGTGTACTGTTTCCAAACCTCAAAAGGTTTACTGTTTCCGTAACTGATGCTCCATTTAGGTGCACTTCAATTATCATGTCTTTTTTGAACTCGGACAAATTTGACATTTCAACTCATCACAGACAGTTAGACAAACTCATGCCACGCAGGTGACTATTGTTGTAAGCTTGATACCTTCCTCATTATGCCCACTAGGTGGCACACTTCTGTTGCAGGTGGCACAGCTGTACTGCAAGTGTGAAATGCCTCATACTTTTGCGCTGGTGTTTGCATTATTTTGTACCCCATCTGTATATATACTTAAATAGAAAAGCAGAAAGTTAAGACAAAAAGACATTCACACATTACAACGCATCTGAATAGGTACCAAAGGCAGCTCTTTCAGTCTTTCAATTAAAATAGTAGAAGAATAAAGTATTTTCAAATCAAAAAATCCCAAAGAAACACGGAGCCTCATTGGGGGATGAGGGGCTCCCCTCATCAAGGGGGAACTCCCCCTTCCATGCCCCAGGGTCTTTTCGAATTTTCCAATTTCAAAATATTTGATTTAAGATTGTCTGCATTTTGTTCTTCTACAATATATATATGAGATTATGATTCGATTTTCTTTTTAAAATTATCTTTGACAGTGAAAACGAGAAGACTGAAGAAGAAACTCCAATTATGGTTCGCATCCCACTTAGTTTGTTGGGGAATGAGAATTCCCCATCTGAGATGATTGAAGACAATCTTCATGAGACTAATTCAATGTTGGAAGATACCCTTATTTTCCAATCGATGTTGCGAAGTGCATTTCTTTCCCACAAACTTCGTTCCTCTTCAGGTTTGCCATTTAACTATTCATTTTTCTTTTGCTTTAAAACTGTGACAATTATTTTACAGACAGTCTGAAGTTTGAGAGCAAATTATGTAGAGTAGATTATTTTTTCATTACTTTAACTGAACCAAAAATTCCACAAATTATGAGGCTGATAATTTTCATCATTACATCATAACAGGGTTTGTACGCTTCTTCAAAACTCCTCCTATACTCCTTCATTTATGATTCTTTTTGAATTGCCCTTCAAACTCTTACATTCTGCTGCTTATTTCTTCATAACTCCTTTATTTTCAGTTTAAGATTAACTAATCTTCCTCTAGTACCGAGACCAATGAAGGCTGATTTCACTATTGTTTTTCGGTACCTTCAGAAAATTAGTGGTGTAAAATCAATAATTACACAAAAATGTGATAAAATTGGCATCTACCCGAAAAATTTTTGAAAATCTGTTCCTTCATAAAAAGTTTTAAAAAATTAGTATTTTCACAAAAGTTCCCATTTTAAACTTTTAAATTTATTGACTCATTTAGCAGAATGCTAAGACAAATGAATATCATATGAGTTACAACTATTATTATTGTATTTTAACTAATTTGTACATGATTGTCACCAAATGCGCGTACGAAATTTTAATGCAATCTTTTGACATCTCTTTTTGAGTTGCCATTGTTCTGATAATTTTCCAACTTATACATTGTACAAAGAATATTGTTCTCAAATTGAAAGGTATTTTTCATATTACATGTGTTTTACTCCCCCCCCCCCCCCACATCCCCCAATAAAAAAGTGTTTTATGAAATAGGATGGCATTGCACTTTTTAAACTCTGCTTTAATATTATTTTGTCAAAATTAGGATGTTTTGAAAAATAAAAGTCAATAAAAATAAAACCATTTTACAAATATGGAATGATTTTTCCCCCACAAAAAAATTGTAATGTTGTGAATTTATGCATTCACAAAAATAGATAGTGAGGTAAAATCTTGAATTGGTCCCCAATTACAGTTATTCAAAGCATATCACTTTTTTTTGCTTTTCCACTCATATTACATCTCTAAATCTCTCCTCTCTCTAACAATGCCAAAGATGTAGTCCAAAATTGAGTTTTTGGAATTATCATTTCAAAAATTCCATGTGAGTGCTCTGTATTTCACTCTTCCCCGAATGTGGTTGTAGATGGCTTACAATTGCGTTTGGAAAACTTCAACATCAAAACGTTTCTGAAAGTAAAACTTATTTATCCTCCTCTACTTTAAGCATCATTGAAAATCACGTAGCATTTCGATTTTGGAGCCCTTCCCTTTCACTACCATTGCCAAAAATGATCTGTAAACGCGTTTGCAGATTTGTAAATGTTTCCTTAGATACCAAGTTCATACTGTCCCCAACAGCACCGAAAATCACCTAAAATTACTTTTTTGAAATATTGTTTGAATTCCATTTTTTCCTCTAACATTGTCAGAGGTGGCCAACGATTGAACTTTTTATGCCTTCAATTTGAAACTTTCTTGGAGGAAATTACTTGAATCCATCTTTATTGGCATTTCCTTATAATGTCGTTTTTATGACTTCAATTTTGAAAGTTTTAAAAGGATATGCCTCTGGACCTCACCTCCCCCAAGCATCATCGAAGATTACCTAATATTATGCTTTTTGAGCTACAATTTTGTGAATTTGCCGAAGGAGAGTGCCTGACCCCTTATTTATTTATGTGCGTATATGGTTATTAGATTTCAGTTTGTATTGTTAATTTTCTTTCTCCACATATATATAGCATTTCTCCAGATTTGTATGCTCATAAACTAGAAGTTGCTGCTTTCTCTCTGTCTGCACATAGTACATTTGTACATTTGAAAGAGGAAAAGTAAATGTTTTTTTTTTTTTTTTAATCCCAGTACCCAGGTCCATAAATACAATGCGTAACTCTTCCCTGTACAGCTCTTTTTTTTTTTTTAGAGCACCCTGTCATGCTAGTCAAGTATTCCTGTTCCTGCAATAGTGATGGCACACCCCTCAAAGGGTAAAGAATAGTCCCAAAATGATTCTGTCCCGCCCCCACCCCAAAAAAAGAAATGGAGTTCTAAAACACCTCCCTTAAAATTTTAATGACATAATCTACACTATGGACCATGGATTCCCTTCAAGAGTACTCCTAGAATTTGGTTCTTTGCTTATTTTTTTTTCAACAAAAAATCCATTCTTGAACCCTTGTTAGCAGAAAACTTACTTTGCATAATTTTTATGCCCGTAAAATTGGGCTTTAGCTTGCTAAGCTATTCTCTCAATCACATATTGTATTAAACTTTGCCATTATAAACTTTAAAGAAAAGCATACGCAGTGCTGAGTAGGGTGGTCCAAAATTTTGAAGGTGAAAATTTTCTGAGTGCTACCCTACCATTTGGTTCCAATGCATGAAAAAATAAATTAGACAAAATTTGGAAACATTTGGACAATATTAAAAGGTGGCTCAATGAAGATGAAGTTTGTATCATTGTGGAACATAGCGCGTACTAACACCCAACGAAACTAAGGAAAAAAAAACAATGGCTAATTTTATGAAAGGATGATGATTGCATTATGAAATTGTCATTTTATATACAGACTTAACAGTAGCCATGTAATATATGCTGTAAATATAAAAGTACGTTTTTTAAATACAAATACATGAAATATATTCTGTAAACTAGTAATCGAATAAATTCTCCATGTTTTGTCAGTTGTGTACATATTTTTAACTTTAATCATCAAATACATTCATAACTGAGTGAGACCATCATGTATATTCATACTTGTTTTGTTTTCATTGCAATTAGTATAGCAAATTTCACATATAGGAAATATTTTTGATATTCGTGTCTCTTTATTCAAAAAAAAAGTAAGCAAAACTATATCAACAAGATCAAAATCAGACATTTATCTTTTTGGTTCTACCATAAATTAAATAACTAGTATTGAACTAACTTCAATTCGTATAGCATTAGCTTTGTTTCTTCACAACCATATTGGATTTTAAAAAACTAAAAAGAGAATCTTCAAAAAATACAAGGAGAACTAGCAAATGTTGCCAGAATAGGTATAGACCAGGCCCGTCATTTAGGGGGGGGGGGTCAATTGCCCCCCCCCTGACTTTGAGAAATCAATGTATTTACATATAAGTGGGCATGGTTTTTTATGTTTTCTGATGAAATTGCATTGTGTTTGGACCCTTTGCCCCCCCCCCCCCCCTGGAAAAACTTGAAATGACGTCCCTGGTATAGACATACATTATAGGAATCAAAAAAAGGACATTTTAGCACAAGTGACTGATGTAATGGATGGCAGGATAGAATTTGCTGAAAAAAAACTACAGTCACGCAAGCAAGAGGTGACTATCAAGAATGTCTTGAACTAAGCTTAATATTTCTTGGTATAAAATCCCTCTACGTGAATCAAATTCATTGCACCTGGGGCAGTGGAACGCCAAAATTTTGTATTGTTTTAAAATATGGATATTTAGTAGTCAGTTCCCCTTCATATCCGTTGAACAAAAAGGACTGCAAAGAATGCATATTTTTTTAAACCCTGTGTATTTGAAGGCATAGATGACAGCTTCTTTGAGTCAAAATGCACCGTAAAACGGTTTCAAACTAATGAAATCTTTATTGAAGTATAGAAAAAAAATGATGAAGACATTTGTAAAATTAGAACAGAAAAATTAGCCAATCACCTTTAATATTTATCCAAGTAGCTTACGACATTCTCTCTTTTCGACAGTCACGTGCCACACTGTATTAAAACAGATGATAAACAGACAGATGGTAAAGGCAATGAATGAAAAAAAAATGCCTTAAATTTTGCTAAAAAAATTCATGGATATAAAATTTGAGGACTTAGTTACAAAGTGGTTAATTTCATTTGTTGGAAGCATGAGGCTACTGCATAGTTTTAGTCATTTAGGTCCAGAAATCTGGGAGCTTCAGGAAGATTTTAAGAAAGCTCTATAACTAATTAAAGAAATTTCAGTTGTTAATGATCATGCTGAAAAGAGTAAAGCCTTTATAAAAGAGTTTATATAATGGACAAATGACATGCAGTGAAGAATAGTAACAATTCTTGTTGCAAGTTGTTAATGAACATTGCCCAGCTTATCCTGCTTGTAAAACGCAGAGTTTGAAATGTATACTGAAGAAAACCACATCTATAAATCTTTAAATTTTATTAATATGCAATCATTTTCATATTACAAAATGCTATAGATGTTTTTGAAATGAAACTATATACTCTTTTCCTCGCTTCAGTTATTTATAGCCTAAAATCGAAAAACTCAGAACTTTGAGGGTGTTGAGCCACCTCTAAATATTAAAATACTGAGCTCAAACTCCACAATAATTATTTTTTAATTAAATGGAACCAAATGGGAGGGTAGCACCAACAAAAATCAAAAATTTTTGAAAAGGGGCCTTTTTTGGACCACCCTCTGCTGAGGATAGATTTTGTGGAAGAGCACCATTCCTGGAAACATGTTTTATTTATGTAAGAATAAAGCAAATTAAAAGTAACTTAGGTTTAAATCACATTTAGAACTTACCTTAAAACAGTGCTCTCCCCCCAAATATTTTTCCTTTACTCCTCCCCTTCCTCTCTTCTCTCAAAGAATAAAAGTCAGTTTGTTAAACTAAAAATGTTTTGAAATACTTAAGCAAATGTAATATATTCAGTGATTATGTGCAAAAGAAAAAAAAAGCGAATTTTGACCCAGTAAAAGTAGCCTTCACAATATCATTTACTCCTTCAAAACTCTCTCATTTTATTTTGAAAGTTGAGCACAAACCCTGATTAAGTGTTGTTTCATCAATTATATCTTGCCAGTATCATCTGAGTCCTGTTCAGGCAACTCAAAGGAGCCAAAATAGTTATACCTGAACTCATTTTGGGCAGAACAAAAATTAGGTGTTTCTATCCTATAACACCAACTAAGTTAGTTTCATCATTATGATACTAAATTCATTATTTTTATTTCAAATTGGTTGCACTGGCCCTATTCCCCCTCCCCCTAATTTTATGTGCTGGAAATTTAAGAAAATTTAGCAAAAAAAGAGATGACTAAAATATTAATCCTAGTTTTCATTGTTGGTCAGTAAAACTTGAAATAATTGCAGTAGGGTCAGGTGGTGTAAAATAGGTCAGGTTTATTATGAAATTCTCTAAAAAATGGGCTATTAATATTTTCTCTTTCTGTGTTACCATTTTTACGTATTATTGACCCAGGCCAGTGTTAGAAATAAGTGGTCGTTAGTCGCATTTTTCGACTAAAAATTCTGATTTTACGCCTAGATTTCCAACTCTAGGCACCATGCTTGACGCCTAAAGCTTCAGATCGCGTTGAAACATTTTTTCCCTGACTCATCGTGAACAAGATCCAAGATTGATCCAAATGATAAATTTGTAAAAGTAATTTTAAAATGCAATCATTATTGTTTTTGTTTTAACATTTTCTCCTGTATGTTTTAGAGATCTTTCATGCTTTTAGCAATGTGGGTGATTTCTATTTTTAAATATTTCTTAATATATAGGTGATGGACAGCTATTTGATTCATTGAAAATGGCACCTAGGTTAATCGTTGTGACGCCTAAAAAATACTAGGAGTCATCATGACACCTAGATTTGAATTCTTATTTTAACACTGCACCAAGCAACATTTTAAATGCAGAATAAGATGCAACTTCTATTTTTAAGTTACAGATAATTGAGATTAAGTGTTTTTCTTAAAAGAAGCTTGACTGTTCATCATAAAAACTTTTGATTTAAAGAAAATATATATATAGTTTTTAACCTACTGCATACAGCACATTTTCATTAATAACATCCTAAAATGTTGAAGAAAAAACAGCAAAAATGAATTTTTCAGGGCATTTAAACCTGCGTGCTGTAAAATGGGTCACAATTTGTATTAGGTTAGGTTTAGCATATACAAACGAACTAATTGTATTTTTTTGCTTACTAACTCATGTTTTGTTGTTGTGTGTGTTCTAATTTAAAACAAGTAATACATTGATTTGTCATCTTTTGATACACAAATAAAAAAACTTATTTTCAAAATAATTCCATTAAATCAAAGCCAAAATTAAGAAAACAGCTTTTGTTCAATGAACTTAATTTCCTTCAGGAAATGTTTTTAATTAAGTTGAACAAAAGTGGTTTATTTTCCCCAAAGAGAGAAGCTTGGGCAACCAAATCATAGAAAAACATTCTACAGAGATGAATTCAAATTTGAAGAAACGTCATCAACATCTAAGATCTCAACAAGTGAGGCTGTTTCTTCAATATTGGAACAAGGCGATTCAAGCATGTGTTTATTTTTATGCGTGCTAAAACTGTATAAGCACACTCTCACCTACATCAATTATCAAAAGTAAAGAAGAAACTTTAAAAGATACCAGAGAAGAAACCACATTCAGAAAGAAACTTACAAAATTTTAACAAGCTTGACAATATTGAAAAGATTGCATACTAAAAAAGTCCTAAAGAGATAAAAAATCAATTAAACGGACACACAAGACACTAAACTAAGTAACTAATAAATAAATCTCTTTTTAAAAGAAATTTATAACTGAATCAAAGTGCATTGATTCAGTGCACCTTTAAAAGTTGGAAAGTGGGAACAAGATAAGTCTTTTGGGGAAAATGCCAAAAAAGGATATTTTCATGCCATCATTCTTCCCCACAATGTAGAATAACGAGCAATGAAAGTTAAAAATAGTGATTTTTTTTTTGTTTGTTTCCGTAGAGAGATGATGTTTGGAAGCATGATGCATCCATCGTAAATAATTCTAGACATACCTGACCCTGAGATGAATCAAGAGGACAGTATTACTTTCTAGAAATGTTTATATACTAATTCTTTTCTCATTAATGAACAAAAGTATATAGTTACTATTCAATAAATTGTGAAATTAAATCTTTTAAAGCATGACTCATTTTACTCCACTAGTGGCCTATTTTACCCCTAGCTATGGGATAAAATGAGTCATTGACAACACATTTTACAACTTATTTAACAGTATCAAGATTTCGTTTTCGCAGAGATGTTTCACTTTGAATATCATAAGGAGCCCCAAAGCAGAATACTTAGTGATGTTCTGCGACGCAAAATTATTTGCCCAAAATTGTTCTGCAAGATAGATTTATACATTATATATTTACCGTCAAAATGTTACCAAAAAGTGTTCTCATTTTTACATATAACGTACTGCAATTTAGAATTTAATGTAACGCAACCAAATTGAAATATATATATATACACATAGTAGCGTAGCTATGGGGCCCAGCGCACGTGGCGAACTTGAAAAATTGCGCCCCCTCCCCCTGCTAGGGGTCGCTCTGATGGGAGGTCGTTGTGACTCCCAAAATTTCCTTTCTCCAAACATTTTGATTTATTCATTCGAAAAATTTGCAGACAATATGCAACTTTTTTTTTTTATTTTTTCTTAATAGTTTTAACTTTAATAGAGTTAATAGTTTTAATCCTCATTTGAATAACTAGTATGCACTGCAAGTTTTGTCTCTGAAGTTCTGCTGCCAAAATGTGAAAAAGCGCGAAACTTCAAGCGAGTACCCCCCCCCCCCTCCCGCGATTCTCTCACGAGGAAAAAATGTTTTCAACATTGTCGAATACCTAAGTTGTACCGCAAGTTTCGTCACTGAAGTTCTGCGGATAAAATGTGTAGGCCCGCAGAATTTCAAACGAAGCCCGTTTTCCCACGATTCTTTAACACGGAAGAATTAATTGTTTGAAATAAAATTTGAATAACTATAGTTTGTACTGCAAGTTTCGTCACTGAAGTTCTGTGGATAAAATGTGTAGGCACCCCACAGAACTTCAAACGAATCCCGCTCCCCGCGACTCTTTAACACGGAAGAATTAATTGTTTTAAACATAATTTGAAAAACTATTTGTACTACACGCTTCGTCACTGAATTTCTGCGGCCAAAATGTAAAAGCCCGAAGAATTTCAAGCGAAGCTTGCGTCCCCGTCCCCGTGATTCCCTCATGAGGAAACATGGAAACATGGTTTAGAAAAACAAAGTGTCGTCACTGAAGTTCTGCGGATAAAATGTGAAGACCTGCAAAACTTCAATTGAAAATCTGCGCCCAGCGACTTTATTGCGAAAAAATTGTTTCAAACATAATTTGAAGAACTGATTTGTGTACCTACCACAAGCTTCGTCACTTAAGATCTGCGACCAAAATGTGAAGGCTCGCAGAATTTCAGACTAAGTTTGCGTCCCCGCGATTCTCATGCGGAAAAAAATTGTCGTTGGAAACAGTATTTGAATAACGAATGTGTACTGCAAGTTTCGTAGCTAAAGTTCTGCGGCCCAAATAAGAAGGATTGCAGAACTTCATACGAAGCCTGCGCAAGTGTCATCACTGAAGTTCTGCGGAAAAAACAGGAAGGTCCTCAGAAGCTCAAGTCAACACGTCTGCTGTGGTCTATATGGCACATGACATGCTACGGCGCCGACATTATTGCCTGCAGCGCTGCGAGACATGGGCTACGAGCGAAACTTTTTTTTTTCTTTCGAACGATAACGGGTTTTTTTTTTGTGCGCTTTCGAACTTTTTTTTTTTTGGTTGCTAAATTTTTAATAGAATTGTTCTGCAGCCCCGATGTCTGTTCTGCGACGTACGTCGCCGATTTAGCAGTATTCTGCTTTCGGGATAAGGAGTATACATTTGCACATCCTGAGCAATTTATTCACTGGTTGAATCAATATATATTTTACTGTCAAAGCCTGATTCTAAAATTGCTCTTTTTTGACCCATTTTACCCCACTTGACCCTATTTATTAAGAAAAGGTAAATGTAAGGAATTGTAATTAGAAAAACTTTTTTGCTAATTCTTTTCCACTTATTGGCCTGAGTTTTTAAAAATCGGATGTTTATGATGTATTGCTCTTCACAAAATGTTTTATTACGTTAGTAATTTCTGTCTTATATTTTTAACTAGAAGAAGGACGTGATGACGGAGGCAGAGGAGGTGACAGGGAGTCCGGTGATGAGTCCGGCAGGGATGATGACTGGAAATGCTTGAACCCGTAAGTAAAATATCCATTGTATACAACTCTGGCGATTCAACTTGTTTATGGTAAAGCAGCCAACTTTGCTGCTTTCTGGCTTCACCTCAATTTGTTAAATTTTTCCTTTCTGACGTTTTAGTTTCTCTCTTAACTATAGATAATCCATTACGGCTGTGCTTTAAAATTTCTTAAGCCAGTGTTCAGAATAATAATATGCATGTGTTTCAATCTTTCCGTTCCAGGAATCAGATTTATTTCATTTGAACTATTTATTGCCTTTCTTTCTCAGTACAAAAATAAAATTTAAGTTTATTTTCTTTTAAAACCTGAAATTAGAAATAAGTGTCTCAAACTATTATTAGTTTTTCTTTCTGCTATTTTTTTCTATTTTATTGAATTTATTGTCGTAGTTATTAGGAATAACATTGAAGATTAATTAAGTAAAAAATTTCGGAACATAGCTAATTCATGGTTTATTTATGAATGTGGAATTAAATTTTCTACTCCTTTCAGGGACTGTGGAAATAACTTTTCCTGGGGAGTGGAATGCAATAGGTACCATGCCGAGAGGCCCGAAGGCGTCGGTGGAGAAGCTCCTGCCGATGGAGGCGCCAGGGATCCCAACAGTGGTGGCGGCCGAGGAGGCGGAATGCGCGGTGGAGACCGAGGAAGAGGACAGCTTGGCATGGGAGGACGCGGTGGCTCTGGTGGAGGCCGCGGTGGCTCTGGTGGAGGCCGCGGAGGACCCAGATGTGGTGGACTAATGCGTGGAGGACCAGGGTGAGTGTTAATCCTCCTAACCAGGGAACCACATAAATAGTATTAAGCAGTAAGTTACCACCTAATTTGACCTAAGCTACCAGTTTTTTGCCATTCTTGGCTTCTATTATTCTACCTCCAACTGGGTTACTTCCTATTCCAAGCTCATGAGTTGCTAACAAGCATGAAACAACAGTTCTTCATTGGAATAACAGAGTTCGCAGTGTTTGGCACGCAATCAGCAGTAGACAGCGATTGGAGAAGCATATTGAAACAGTTGAAAAAAATTTTTTGTCCTTATTTCTATGTTATTGAGATATAAGGTTTTGGCAGTGCCGTGGGCAGGTAAAAGGCAATTACTGCTTTTTTGCATTTTTGGTATCAATTGTACTTTAACGTTATTGTACAACCAGCTCATTTTATTCTTGCTCAGGGTTCCCACGGTCCTTAAAAGTCCTTAGAAACTCCTTATTTTTCATTTTGAAAAATAAGGGCCCTTAAAAGTACTTAGTTTTGATTCAAGGTCCTTAAAATTATTTTTAAGTCCTTATTTTTCACTTCTTTCTTTCTTCTTTAATCTCTTAACGCCTAGTGGCACATGAGGCCGCTAGCGTGGCTTTCCAACCTGTACAGTTCCGTGCCACTTCCCTAGCTCACCCCCAGCTTGGCCAGCCAAAGGCGTTTCGTTCTTGAATGGCCATCTGGCGCCAGGTAAGTTTTGGCCGGCCTCGTTTCCTTTTGCCATCAGGGGTCCACGTGAGAGCAGTTCTTGTTGGGTCTATTGATTTCATTCTGAGAACATATCCTATCCAAGTCCATCTTTGCTTTTTTACCTGTGTAGTTATAGGCTTGCAATTAGTGTGTCTGTATAGGTCTGAATTAGAAATTTTATTTGGCCAGTAAATGTTTAGGATTCTTCTCAGGTTTTTGGTTTGGATGGCATCAAGCTCTTTTTCTTGCTGTCTGGTTAACTTCCATGTATTGCTTCCATAGAGTAGGATTGCTCTAACTGTTGAATTGAAAATTTGAATTTTGAGTTTTGTGTGTATGTTATTAGATCGCCATACTTTGCAAAGAGAATTGAAGGCAAATTGAGCTTTTTTTACTCTTATTAAGATATCAGTATCTGTACCTCCCTCAGTCGAAATATGTGCTCCTAGGTAAGTAAAATTGTCAACTTCGTCGATTTCCTTTCCATTTATGCAGATTTTTCCATTTTTGTTACTTTTGATTTTCATCACTTTTGTCTTGGTTTCATTTATTTTCAAACCAACTTTTCTTGCATTTTCTTCCAGTCTACTTGTTTTTAACTTCATATTTTCAAACCTTGATGATAATAGTACGATGTCATCTGCATAGTCAAGATCTTCAAGATGGTCATGTAAATTCCATCTTATTCCAGTTTTATATTCTTTCAGGGTGTGTCTCATTGTCCAGTCAATTACAATGTTAAAAAGCAGTCCTGACAATACGCATCCCTGCCTCACTCCTGTTTTTATTTCAAATTTTTCTGAACTGCATCCATTTATCAAAACACTGCCCTTGCTTCCTTGGTATAAGTTTTCAATGATATTGATTATTTTTTGCGGAAGTCCATAAAATTTCAAAATTTTCCAAAGGCATTCTCTAGTTATGCTGTCGAAAGCTTTAGCAAAGTCTATAAAGTTGAGGTATAATGTTGAGTTGAATATAATGCTTTGCTCTATTATGTTTCGAAGTATGAAGATTTGATTCTTTGTGCTTCTACCAGCTCTAAAGCCTGCCTGTTCGATTCTTAGCCTGTGTTCAATACTTTCCTTGATTCTGTTCATTAGAATTCTTGTAAAGATCTTAGAAGGAACAGATAGGAGGCTAATTCCTCTATAATTATTACAATTTGAAAGATCACCTTTCTTCGGAATGCAAACAATCTGGGCTTCTTTCCACGATTCAGGAATAATATTGTTTGTCCAAATATAATTAAACAATTTGTGCAGTGTGTTTGCACTTGACTCGAGATCCACTTTAAAGAGTTCTGCAGTTAGATTATCATTTTCACTTGCTTTCCCATTTCTTTGCATTTTTATCGCTCTTTTGATTTCCTCCTTTGTTATTTCATTTAAATCTACTTCCAGTTCATCAATCTCCTCATCAAAAGGCGAATCAATGTTCGATCCAGCCGAACCCTGATCCACATTCAAAAGTTCTCTAAAATGTTCACTCCATCTATCCAATATTTCTTTATCTTGTGTGAGAAGTTGTCCGTTTTTGGTTTTTACTCCACAGTCATTTTTTCGGTATCTTCCGCTTAACTGTTTTATTATTTTGTAAACCTCTCCAGTGTTACCAGCATCGTTAGCTCTCTGAGCCTCTTCCGCTAGTTTCTGAAAGTGGTTTCTTTTGTCATTTCTCGCTGAGTATTTCACCTTCTTGTGCATTTCCCAATATTTCTTCTGATAGTCAATGCGCTGTCTCATAGATTTACAGTTATTCATCTTTCCCTTTAGCTTTTTCCTTTCCTCTATTAACTTTAACGTGTCAATAGTTATCCACTCCTTTTTTGCTGCTTTATCAGCTTTCCCGAGTACTTCCTTTGCAGTTGCATTATAAGCTTCACTGCAACATTGCCACATCCGTTCTATTTTGTGTTCTTCATCAGTCTCATCAACAGACTCCTCAAACACTGAAAATCTGTTTTTTAATTCAATTACAAACTCTTTCTTAAGAGCAAGAATCTGAGAAACTCTCACGCCTAGCATTATGAGGTGATTCATGACCTCTCAGATTTTTTCCAAAAAATTACCAAATGTTTATTATCTTATTGAAAGACCAAATCCAGAATGTTTTGCTCTAAAGTTGAGTTGTTTAGTTTTTATGGACCCCTAAAGTTGAAGGTGCGGCATCAAAAATTAAGCTGATTTTCAAGACATGGAAATTGCTGTGAGCCAAAACTCTTACCAGGAACTGTTTAACTGCAATTTTCTTTTTGTATATGGAATATTGTAGGTTGAAACTTTACAAAATGAATATTAAATTTGTGCTAAGTTGTTGCCGTAAGGTCAGTGAAGGCCCTCAAAACAGGGCATTTTTGACGTTTTTTAGCGTTTTTGAGGTTCAAAAACAGCTTGTACATTTCAGTTGGCACGGCGAAAGTAGTGTCGTTTGAAAGACTAGTGTAAGCACTTTAAAATAATGTATAAATAACCGAGGAAAGTTCAACGTGCTTTTAGTTGAGTAAGGCCGAAATATGAAAAATGTCATATTTTACCGATATTCAAACGGTCATAACTTCCTCTGCCAACAACATATTGAAATATTTTTTTCGCCAATGTCATACTCTATTCTCTGTCTTAACAGAACAGTTGAGTCCTTTGAGGCGAAATGCTTAAAAGTTTTTTACAAAAAATGCACAGGAAAAAATACATTTTTTGTCAAAATTTTTTTAACATTTCGCCTCAAAGGACTCAACTGTTCTGTTAAGATAAAGAATAGAGTATGACATTGGCAAAAAAAATATTTCAATATGTTGTTGGCAGAGGAAGTTATGACCGTTTGAATATCGGTAAAATATGACATTTTTCATATTTCGGCCTTACGCAACTAAAAGCACGTTGAACTTTCCTCGGTTATTTATACATTATTTTAAAGTGCTTACACTGGTCTTTCAAACGACACTACTTTTGCCGTGCCAACTGAAATGTACAAACTGTTTTTAGACCTCAAAAACGCTAAAAAACGTCAAAAATGCCCTGTTTTGAGGGCCTTCACTGACCTTACGGCAACAACTTAGCACAAATTTAATATTCATTTTGTAAAGTTTCAACCTTCTATATTCCATATACAAAAAGAAAATTGGAATTAAACAGTTCCTGGTAAGAGTTTTGGCTCACAGCAATTTCCATGTCTTGAAAATCCGCTTAATTTTTGATGCCGCACCTTCAACTTTAGGAGTCCATAAAAACTAAACAACTCAACTTTAGAGCAAAACATTCTGGATTTGGTCTTTCAATAAGATAATAAACATTTGGTAATTTTTTGGAAAAAAATCTGAGAGGTCATGAATCACAGGCGTGACTCTCTCAGATTCTTGCTCTTAATTTTACTTTCCTTCAGTTTTTGGACATTATATCTGATCTTCTTCTTGTTTTGATCTCTTCTAAACTTTCTTGCTAATTTTAGTTTGATTATAGCTGTTACAAGAAAATGGTCCGATGCTACATCAGCTCCTCTTTTAGCTCTAACATCTTGTAAAGATCATTTAAAGATTCCATTAATGTCAACATGGTCAATCTGATTGGTTGTTTTTCCGTCTGGGCTTGTCCAAGTCGCTTTATGTATTTCTTTATGCTTAAAATAGCTACCTCCTATTATGAGGTTATTGGTCTCACAGAAAGATGCGAAAAGTTCACCATTTTCATTCCTCTCTCCGCTTGCTTCATACCCTACAGCACGTTCTTCTTCAGTCACTCTCTTTCCTACTTTGGCATTCAGATCTCCCATTAAAATTATGAGGTTGTGCTTAGGGGTTTTAGGGGTTTTTGTAAAAAATTTCGGAACATAGCTAATTCATAGTTTATTTATGAATGTGGAATTAAATTTTCTACTCCTTTCAGGGACTGTGGAAATAACTTTTCCTGGGGAGTGGAAT